>PVJX010001819.1:0-147798 GCA_004027295.1 Dolichotis patagonum | reverse complement strand
CTGAGCTGTATCCTCAGCCTTTTTTATTTTGAGACAGGGTTTTGCTGAATTGTTAAGTTTCTCCGGCTGATCTCAAACTATGCTTGAATTATGGGTTCGTGACACAATGTCACTTTTTTTTAATGTAGTGCTGAAGATCAAACCCAGGCCTCATGCATGGTAAATGCATGCTGTACTACTGAGTGACACCCACAGCCCCCTTATTTGATGGATTTTGAGTCATTTATTGAAACAGGAAACTCAGGGAAAGAAGCTACTAGGAATGCAGGACCATGGGGAAACATAAGTCTAGTTTGAGGTGTGATGAGCATAGCCAGAGGTACCTGCTATACGTGATGTCTGAAACATTCCATGCATGCAGTATTTGTTGACTATTGAAGCTGAAAGAGAAGCTGGGAGACTGCTGCTCTTAGTTAACTAGCAGTCAGGTTTGTGCCACAGAAACCAAAGACACTCCTGTTTCAACAAGAATTGTTCTTTGTTATTGAAAGTACTGTTTCTAATCAACTTCTTAAATCACTCAGAACCCCAAATATAACACAAAAAATAAACCACTGCTCCTCTAACAGACAACATATGCTGAACCAAGTGCTGAGAATATGGGCGAAAAAATTAACCAGTGAAAGATACAGCCTATTGTAATCTATTTAGTTTTTCTCCAGATAAGATGCAATATGTGAATTTTAAACTAAGCTTACATTTATTTAAGACTTACTTAAAATAATGCAATTGAAATAGCTTGTATAAAATTTATATCCTGTATAAAACAGTTCCTTTCTCCATGGTGAACTATTGACTTTTTTCTTGAGTTTATAATCCATATCCTACGCCTTGATTTACTCAGTCATGCCTAGCGTGCATTTTTTTGTATCTTAGCTGAACTGATCCTTGTGAGCAGGGCCTGTTGCTGGTAGGATGAAATAGTTCCCATTTCCCAAAGCATTTGCTAGAGCTCTGTCTCCATGAGTAATATTATGAGCTACATGTTTTCAAATCTGTGTCTTAGCTGGGTGTTCTGTAGACACCCAGGCCGGGTGCTTTTTATGAATCTCAGGGAAGCCATTCAGCTGCTGAGCTAGCCTCACACATTTCATTTATCCACAATAATAAGAATATCAATACCTTGGATTTATATTGAGCTGTTCATCCACAAAGGTCAAAGCATTTTAATTTAATTGGATGTTCCTGTGGCTTTAAGAGCCTCTGGGTATATTTACAAATGTAATATTAAAACCATTCTGCCCTCGTTTACAAAATAATAGACAACATAAAACAGGACCTGCACATATATTGTTTCTTTCCCTTACTGCCCAATGGAATCAAATGTATAGCCATGGGGTTCAAGGTCTTTTCTGAGATGGTCTCTTATGTGTTTTCTCACCTTATGACACTACTTCTCTGCCACGGAACTGTTTATTCTAGACAAATTATGCCCACGTAGGATACATGTTTTCACTTTGTAACCTAACTTGTCTAGAAGGCTCTTCTGTTCCTCTTTAGGGATTTAAGTCTCTCTCTCTTTATTTATCTGATTGAGTTAATTATAATCTACCTATTCCATGAAGACCTTCCTAGTCATCCCAGCCTTCAGTGATTATTTCTCAGTGAAACATACAGAGCACTTATTTTCTTATTATTTAGGCATTCAGTAGATTCTGTGGTTTCTGCTCACTTCTACATTTCCTTTTTTGTTTAGTCTTGCTGTGCAGCATGTCAGAATTTCCACACAGGCTAGTCTGTAATTAATCTCCTAGATGTTCATGAATATTAGTTGGTTCCAAGTAGCCTGGTGAGTTTGTGGTAGTCTGTGTTGAAGCTGAAGGTAATAAATGGGTAAGCCTACTTCATCCTGCACCAGATTTTGATTGTCATTGTTCAGAGTCCAGATTGGAGTTAGTTTGAAAGGCCACTTAGAATAGAGCCAGTGTTTAAAAGTATGCGTATGTTTGTTACCTGAAGATGAAAGAGATAGTGTGAGTATGGAGGAAGGAGAACAATCAAAATAGTTCATTGAATGAAGAGTTAATTTGAGTCTGTTAATTTATCACTAATTGCATTTCTTGTATGTGATAAAAGTAGTCCATTATTTTGACATTTATCCAATTCTTGCTTTTTTTTTTAAAGTACTTTTACTTTTTTCTGCTTACAAGTTTCAGAAGCCACAGAAAAGTGAAATAAAGAAATTAAACAGCCAGGCATGGTGGTGCACGCCTGTAATCCCAGTATTTGGGAGGCTGAGGCAGGAGGATCATTGCTAGTTTAAGGCCAGCCTGGGCTACAAAGTGAGTTCAAGGCCAACCTGAACTGCATAGTGAAATTCTGTCTCAAAAAGACAAAACCAAAATCAAAGCCAAAAATGAAACATTGCCTTCATTATGTTGCCTTAAAAACTTTGTATTACCAATGGCGGTATGTTCTAAAGAAAATTAGTATCATATTTTGATAATTATAGCTGTAGAAATTTACCAAGTGTTAATGACACATATTTTATAGTTTCACGGTTACTCTCTAAATTAAGTTGTATTAATACCTGGGAAGGAAACTGAGGCACAGAATTGTTAAATAACCTTCCAAAACTTACATAACTGTCAAGTGGAGACCTAGGCTTGAATCTAGGTGCAAAATGCATTCTTTATTTTTTTCATTGTTGTAAAATATGCATAGCATTAAATGTATTATAACAATAATAATAATAATTATTATTATTATTTGGTACTGGGGATTGAACTCACTACCTTGCACTTGCCAGGTAGGCACTTATGCCGCTGAGCTAAACCCACAGCTAAATTTATTATTTTTAACCATTTAAAAGTGTATGATTTAGTGGCTTTAATACAGCCAACATTGTCTAGTTCCAGAACATTTCATCATCTCAAAAAGAAATGCCATACCGTTAAGCAGTCTTCTCCCCCTGTTCTGAGTTGTCACTAATCTGCTTTCTGCATATTTCATAGAAATGGAATCAAACACTACATGGCCTTTGGGTCTTATTTCTTTCACTTAGAACAATGTTTTAGGATTCTTCATATTGTAGTATGTACTTCATTTTTTAAATGGACAATACTGTACTGTAAAAGTATTCCATATTTGTTTACTTCACAATCATGTTTGATACTGATTTAAATTATTTCCACCTTTTAACAACTGTGAATACTGCTGCTATGAATGGTCACCTACAACTTTTTTGGACACTTAATTCTCTTGTATCTATGAGTGGAATTGCTGGGGAACTCTTAAAGGTTTCAACACCCACCAACTGTTTTCACAGTGACTAAACATTTTCACATTCTCAAACACATTGTAAAAGGGTTACGATTTCTTTACATATTTACCAAAATTTAGTTTTCCACTCTAAGAAGTTATAGCCAACCTAGTGAAGTGGTATCTCATTACCATTTTGAATTGCATTTCCCTAATGATTAATTATGTTTGACATTTTTTTCATATGCTTGTAGACAGTTTGTGTGCCTCCTATAGAGAAATGTCTTCTGAAGTCAATTGTCCAGGTTAAATTTTATTAATCTTTTATTGTTGAGTTGTAAGGTTTTTTTTTAAATATTCTTGACACAAGATGCTTATCAGACATACGATTAGCTCTCATTTTCTGGTGTATACTTTTCTTCGTTGTGTCCTTTGATGCACAAGAGTTTTAATTTTGATAAAGTCCTTTTACTTTTTTTTCTTTTGTTACTTATGATTTTAGTGTTGTATAATAATCTATTGCCACATATAAGGCCACAAACATTTACCTTTGTATTTTCTTTTAAGAGTTTTTCTCCTAAACTGAGGTCCATGCTCTTGTTTAGTTTACTTTTTGCCTATGTTGAGAGGTAGCTGTCCAAATTCATGTTTTTTGCATGCTAATTCAGCACCATTATTGCAGACTATTCTTTCCACCACTGAATGGCATTGACATATTTTTCAGAAATCACTTCATTAAGCCAGGCATGGTGGTACTTGCCTATAATTCTAGTTCCATTGGAGGCTGAGACTGGAGGATCCCAAGTTCAAGCCCCGCCTGGGCAATGTGGTAACTTAGAGAGATGCTATTTTACAATCAAAAATAAATAAGGGAACAAAAATTCATCATAAATATATGGGCTTATTTCCGGATTCTCAGTTTTATTCCTCTTATCTTTGTGCTTAGAATTATGCTAGTTATGCCCTATTTTGACTATCATAGATTTTTATTAAGTTTTGAAATTGAAAAACGAATCCTCTGCATTTATTTTTTCAAGATTATTTTGGTTATTTGGGGCTTCTTTCATTTCCATGTGAATTTTAGAATCAGTTTTTCTATTACTGCCAAACAGGCCATTGAATTTTGATAGGGATTGCATTGAATTTGTAGCCAGATTGGAAAGTTTTGCCATCTTAACAGTATTAATTATTCCAGTCTATGAATAATTCCAGTCTATGAAGTCTTTCCACTTATTTAGATCTTCTTTAATTTCTTTCAACAGTATTTTGTAGTTTTTCAGCATGTGAGTCTTTCGTAATGTTAAATTAAAAAAAATATTTTTTCTAACTATTTATTCCGTTTGCTGCTATTTAGTATGGAATTGTTTTGTTAACTTCCTTTATTATTGTTCATTGCTAGTATATAGAAATGTGATTGTTTTTTTGTTGTTGATTTTCTATTCAGTAAGTTGCTGAATTCTTTCATTTGGTCTATTAGATTTTTGTGTGCATTCTTTATATGATATCCTCAATATAATATCATGTCATCTACAAAGAGGTTGTTCTGCTTCTTCATTTCTGATTTGGATGCTTTTAAGAGTATTTTTGTTGCCTAATTGCTCTGGCTATAACTTCTAGTATTTTATTTTAGAAATAGTGGCATCTGTCTCTCTTGCCAGATCTTAACAGGTAAGATTTCAGTTTCTTTTATTATTTTGATATTCATTGCGTATTTAAAAAAATTCTCTTTATTACATTCTAGTTTTGGTTTTCTGAGTGTTTTGATTACGAAAGCCTGGTTGACGTGAATAAAAGATTATTTTCTACATCAGTTTAAATGGTCATATACTTTCCCCTCAGAGACCTGCATTCTTAACCACTAAGCCATCTATTTTTCTAATTATTTACAGTCTGCTTTTTGTATTTACACTGTGAAAAAAAATTTTTTGGTCAATAATCATTAAAAATATGATTTTCAGTGGTTATGTTATTTTCTCACATGAACTTTGGATAATTTATTCAATCCTCTTTTGTTTCAAAAATTTCAATATTTTAACTGTATCTCTATTTCTTTAGGAACCAAGAAGTTCTGACAGCTGGAGTGACTGTGCTGAGTGCCTTTAAGTTATCATATATATAACTTCTCACTAATCTTAAAAAAATCAGTGTGAACTACTTACCAGCTTGGTATCCACTTACTGAAAGCTTGGTCTTTCCCAATTCCAAAACGTCTGCATTCTATCCATCTTTGAAATTCTTCAGTCTTTATGGCTACTGACCAAATCACCTCCCTTTTTCCTTCTCAATATACTTGTTCCTCCATCTAACTTTCCATGAACTAACTTAACCAGCAATAGAGTGAATGCAAGAAATACAGAAATATCGTAAAACTACTAGTAAAGCACACATGCATTATTACTACCTGAATTTTATTTAACTTGGAAAGAAGGGGAATCTGAAATCCGTCATTTTTATTTTTTGATTGCGCATTTTTATCAATATTCATTTGCGTGTTTCTGCAATTATGTTTTGTCAGATTATCTGGAAATACAAGTATATTTTATTTTAAAGAATTCAATTCACACATAAAACAAATGTAGAAACATTTACATTCAGAAAACACCAACGAAAGAAAAGCATTTGTTTCGATTAATTTTCCCATTTGTTTGGATTTCTTAACAAAAATCACCTTTTTCCCTGGTACTTTCCAGCACTTACTAACTTTTGAGACAGTCTCACTAAGTTGCCCAGGTTGGGCTTGAATTTGCGACCTTTCTGCCTCAGCTTTCCAGAGCGTATTAAAGGCATGCGCCACCAAATCCAGGTAAAAATAATTTATATTTAAGGTGAGAAAAGTTTGCAGGCAGGCCTCAAACATAAGAATCCGTTCCATTTGAACACATTCCCTCACACATACATTTTATCACCAGGTAAATTTAATTAAAAATTGCATTAAATTCCTAGTACCAAAAAAAAGAAATTCTAAAAGCGAGCAAACTGAAAAACGCCCAAGGCTAAACGAAGACCCTCATCAGAGTCTTGTCCAAGCCCTAACTGGTTCAGTTTCCGCGTCCTACTAGGAGCCCCGGAAGGCGGAACTACGATTCCCAGAGCGCTTAGAGCGAACCCGTGCGCCGCGGCATCAAGACTTTTTTCCTTTGGCCCGCCTTCTCACCCCAGTGACTGGACGTTCTACTTTCGTGCTCTGAATTCTCTTTTCTCATTGGTGCAAACTCAGGCGTGGTCAAAAACGGAGTTGACGTTCGCCTTGGTTCTGTCAAACCCACCGGCTGGCTCCTCAGTGCCAAGATGGCGGCAGAAGCAGCTGGTGGGAAATACAGAAGCACAGTCAACAAAAGCAAAGACCCCTCGGGGCTGCTCATCTCTGTGATCAGGTGAGGGAGGCAGGAGGCAGGGTCGGGGACAGGGGGCAGCGGCTCGACCTTCGCTTTGGAAGGGAGAGGGATTAGCCGGGTTCGATTCTGCTGACCCTTCCCTTTTCTCCATGCCTCCCCGCAGCCCCTCCCCGAGAGCTTCAGCAGTTTTCCTCCTTTCAGCCTCAGGAAATACCGCCCCCCACTTTTCCCTCTGGATTTTGGTTTAGGAGGAGGAGTCTTGACCCATAGCTTTCCTTAGGGTCTTTGGGCCCTGAAAACACTGCTGTTGGGTTTTGGTAGAGGAAGCCAGGTAGAAGGTGTGTTCGTTCATTCATAAAGCACTTACGGATTAATTATCTGTAGTAGCGCTCACTGAGAAAGGGTCTTGTGTCTTGAACTTATATATGTAGGGCTCAGGAGCCCACAGTCACCTAACACGAGTTGCAGTCTGCCCAACTCTGGGCACTTTGCACCACCTGTGAACAAGAATGTGCAGTGAGCTGTAAGAAGGCACACAGCTGTCTTTTGATTTTCGTTCTATTCTTTCCTGCCTTACTATCCAGATCTCTTCCTTAAAAACAAAACAAATTTCGATTTATCCTCTATGTACTTTTTGCTCCTGAGAATAGCAGCATGAGATTTGGAGTGGTGGACCTTTTAGGTTTTTTTTTTTTTTTTTTTTTTAAAGTGAAACAAACAGCAACGATAAGGGTTATACAGAAAATGACCATAAACAACCTGAATAAAAAGTATTATGACACATTTTTACTTTGTTGGTATTTGAACTTCTGCTGGAATCTTTTTCATGAAACAAACACCCTTCCCTTTTGCCTCTTTTCCCCCTACCTAGTGCTAAACTTTAGTTTGAGTTCTTGAAGGGCTTCTTGGCTGAAGCGACAATCCTCCCACCCTCCTCCATTTAAAAGCAGGGTTTTTGCGCTGAGCTGAGCTACAACCCCCGCCCTTTTTACTATTTTACATTTTGAGACAGGCTCCCTTTTAGTTGCACAAGCTAAGCTTGAATTTGCCCTCTTCTTGCCTCAACATCCCAGAGTTCTGGGGTACAGGTGTGCACCACCCCACAAAACTCTGATGGTATTTTTAAAACCCAGAGTCCAGCTGTGCCTGGTAGGTACCAAGCGCTTGAAGAATGAATGTATCAAACTTTTAACAACTTGCCACTTGTGTGATATTCATCTTATTGGTCTTAGAGGACTGTAAGTTTATGGGCGGTTAAGTAATTGAATTTTCTTTTACAATTAAGAGAATAATTCTTTTCTATGGGAATAATATACTTGGTAGACTGAACTAAAGAAATTCTGTTGAGTCTGCAGGGACACATTCTTGCTTTGTTAGTACACAGGTAGTATAGATGTTTCTCATGATGGTAGAACTCCAGTCAGAATATTTATAATTTCTCAAGCTTAACTTCTGTGACATTATAATAAATGATTTTATTTAGTTATAATGATATAATAAATGATCTGCTTTGAACTTGTTTTTCTGCCTTAGAGCTAACATTCATTTAAACAATGAATGTTTAGTGCTAGTTTATAGTATGGTGCCTGATACTTTCACACTTATTAAATATCTGCAGAACCAATGGGTGGGTGTCCTGAGTTTTGCAAAAACAAATTGTATATATTATCGTTGAGATTATAGTCTACCTGGAGGATAAAATATGCATAAACAGTATGACATAGCAGTAGAAGAGAGAGACAGGGAAGCTCAGGAGAAGGTGGTGGTATTTCTAACATTAGTAACATTTCATTAGAGGGAGAGGGAAAGTTTCATTAATGAGAGGGAAAGTAACAACTGTTTACAAAAACATTCTCATTTGTGTTCTTTTGGTTATCCAGGATGTCACATTTCTTTTGTATCAGTTTCTTTAATATCAGTTAAAATTATTCTAAATGTCTGACAGCAGCATAAATTCCAATGTAAAGTTTTTTTACTAATACTAATTCAGAGACATACGTTACCTTTGGTAGAACATTCTTTTGTGTTCTCCATGGGGAATCTCTTACTACTCAGTGGTCTGCAGTATGCTTTTGTGATTATCTAATTCTTTTGCCGATCTGTGTTACCTCTACTTTGTTACCATGATTTGAACTTGGACATTTTTTAACTTTGACGTGTGGTGTATATTAATTCTTTTTGTTTTCTTCCTTATCCGATACTTCACAGTGTATTTTAACACTTGTACTTAACTTGCTAACAGGGGATGGACATCCAGACCTAGCATTCAGGGCACATACAGTTCAGATTGATGTTTGTGGTTATATATGGCCACAAGACTGAATGTTGTTGGTGTTGCAGTATTGGTGTATGAATATCAGTGTTTCTTTGAGTCACAGAATTTGGGGGCTGGAGTGAGGAAGTTACTAGCTTGCTTTGTTTGTTTTCTTTCTAATATGCTTTTGAATTTACCCAGTGGTCTAAATAATGGCAGAGAATGAGAGTGTTAGTATTTCTTTGGTGCTTGGGATTTGAGGTTAGGAGAGGATCCTCTAGGGACCAATAGAACTGTATGTATCTTACTAGGCAATTGTGTTGTCACTTGGAAGTTGCTATGTTATGTGTCTGTTCAGTCATTTGTGTTAGCCTTGCAACATTGTATTCATTTTACTTAACTCATATAACACTTTAATTATCTCCTATCCTTTACCTTTTTTCAAAATCTCAAAGACTGTAGCTTTACTGGTTGCTTTGGCAACAAGCTTCAAAAAGGAAAACTCATTTTAGGCTTATGTTTATAAGGTCTAAGCTTTCCTGAAGATATACTTGGTACATGGCAGCTCTTTCATGTTTTCCTATCATTTTTCACAAAATAAATTGTTAGTGATAGCGTCCATTGTCCTGTAAAAAATTGGATGGGGTTAGTTTTATCTTTTTATATTACTGAACAGTTTTCTTTTTTGAATGTTAAAAATTCTTCAGTTTTTGATCAGATACGTAGAAAGGTAATTTCTGTATCGCATTATGTATTGTAACACTTTATAGTGTTTTAAAATTGCTATTCTCAGTACAGCTATTCTTAGAATAGCATTTATTATTATAGTCATCTTTTAATATGGATTAAAGAACAAAAACTATAGGGGAAGAAGTTTTAGTGTAAAGACAAAATAGGTGTAGACAAAGGAAATATCCAAGTTTAATTGTTATTTCCTGCCATGGTGTTAAATAATTTAATAATGACTGTATTTTGCTAGTATGATAGTCTGTCATTTTAAAGCATTTAGAGGCCAAAATAATTTAAAGATACACTACATATAGTGTAATAAATACATTATATTTGATAGATTTTTAAAGTACTTTGAGAATAATATTTACAATCCTTTAAAAAATATTGAGTAAAAATATTTTAGGACAGTCAGACATTTCAAAGGGTAGAGTCCCTGAGTTTTATTGGGAGGTCCTCAGATCTGTGAGGCGGAGCTTTAATGAGGAGACAGATGGTGCTTGGGATTTAGTCTGTTGGAGGCTGCTGCTAACTGTGGCTTTGGGTTTAAATCTTGCCACTGGCCCTTTAAAACAGAACTAATTGGGTGGACAGTCATGATTATCTGCTTATGTACAATTTGGCCAGTTTTAAACACGTGTGTGAGCCCAGCCTTTTCCTTTTTCTGTTGATACCCCCTCCTCAACCTTTTGTTTAGTGTGAAGTTGGGGGAAGCAGCCTCTCTGGATGGGAAATAAGCAGGGTGACATTTTGGAGATGTTATTGTATTTTTGTAGTTCTTGTCAGATTTTTAATTGGGAAATGTGACTGCCGCTCACTGGTAGGTGATTTACTTTCCAATTAAATGTTGTCTTTTTCTTTTTTGTAAGTTGGCCCGAAATAGGCAGTTTAATTGGGTAACCAAATTTTGGTTGTGACTCAAAAAGACCTTATTTAAACCTTGGAGCAGATTTTTTATAGACAGGCTCTGGTGATAGATGTCAAAGAGGTTTGAAGGGTGTTAAAGGCTTGTATTTTCATCATGACCTCACAGCAGTTGGAATTTCAAAAACTTAGAAAATCCTTTATTGTAAACACCTGTTAAATTTCCTGCCTCAGAGAGTATTTTGGTCAGCCTGTAGTTAATTCAAAGTGCACTTGGCTGAAGGGACACAGGCTTTGATTAGGGTTTTGAACAAATAGCTTTGGGTTTCATGACAGAGTTTGTGACAGGAAAGGAGTGGGTCACTGTAATCTGAATGAAATCCTGGAAGTTGTTCTGGTATTCGTGTTTCCAGCACTAGTTCTTCTCTTCATTTTTGACCACTTCACAAAGGTTTTTAGTTTTCAGTTCTTTTTTGTTTCCTTGCAGAATCTTGGCATTGGCAAGACAGAGTTGTTTGGAAAAATCATATGTGGAAGCTAAACTTTCAGGAAGTCCTGGGATATCTGACAACTGAGGTGGAAGTGAAGGGCAGAATATTCTCATCTTCTGGTTGAATGTACAGAATTAATACACATATGCCTTAATTTCTTTTTCCTTTTTTTTGGTACCAGGGATTGAATTCACGCTTGCCAGGCAGGTGCTTATGCTGCTGAGATAAATTCCTGTCCCCTCATCTCTCTCTCTTTCTTTCTTTTTAAAAAATATCTTTGTTTTGTTCTATTATTATTATTTTTTGGTACTGGGGATTTAACTCATGACCTTGTGCTTGCCAGTCAGATGCTTGTGCTGCCGAGCTAAGTCCTCAGCCCCTTAATTTCTAACCCTATGGTTAATTGTTAATACCAGAATTTCTTTCCAGGACTGGTGGTGTATTCTTGTAGTCTCAGAGGCAGGAAGATCAACTTGAATTGGAAGCTGGCCAGGGCTACGTAGTAAATTTAAGGCCAACCTGGAGTATATAGCAAGACCTTGTTTCCATAAACAAAAAATTCCCCAATCCAACCCTTACCCCGACAATTTCTTGACATCTTTGAGGCATTAATTTTCATTTTGGCTGATATGGTCAAATTTTTTTTAAATCTCCATCACTTAATAGATATGTTCAGTGACACGCTTTAATGAGAGGTATGATATGTGCCGTGTATGGTTAAATACTGGTAGAAACTTAACTATATGACCATATAATTTTGAAGTAGTTATAAAATCCCCATGTTTTAGTTTCTCATTTGTAAGATGGCCTAATAATTTGATCCATGATTTTGAGGAGCATTAAGTGTGTTAAGAATAAATAAAAAAGAGTCCAGCACATTTTGGCACAGAAAAGAGATTTAAATGTTCATTTCTTTTCAGGATCTGTAGCTTCTTATATATCTTAAAGATGTATAGGGTAAACTTTTAAACTTTACCCTACTTTTTCAAAGTTACCTTGGATGTTCTAGATTCTTTGCATTTCCATATGAATTTTAGAATATGCTGTTTTTTTTTTTTTTTTTTTACCATGAAACCTGTTGGGTTTTGTTGGAATTGCAGTGAATGTATAGGTTAATACAGAAGAATTGACTTCTTAATGATAGTGAATCTTCTGATCCATGAAAGAGGTGTGTATCTCCACTTAATTCTTCTTTAGTTGTTTTCAGAAATTTTTCTAGATTTCAGTGTATAGTTCTCACATTCTTCTGGTCAGAGTTATCTGTAAATATTTTAGGCTCCTTTAAGTTGTTCACTGAATACTAATATTATTTTCAGTTCTTTTATTTCCTCTTACTTTCTGTTGCTCTTTAAATTTGCTAGATGCTGCTGTTTCTAGTCTTTGCTAATCTCATTTAATACAATAATTTGTTTGTTTTATTTTTTTGCTTTTTGAGACAGGGTCATGAACTCCTGATCCTCCTGCCTCAGCCACTGGTGTGCTGGAATTATAGGCATGTGCAATGCCTGGGTTAGCATCTAAATTTTATATTATACAGTTCTCATCTATGGAAATTAAACTTGTGACTTAAAAAAAAAAAGAAACTTTCATTTCTCTTATTACATCTTAAATCTTACCTATAACTTCTTGAACATGTGAAATATAGATATCATTACTTTAATTTCCTTTTACCAATTTTGTCATGTGTGTCATTCATTTATTAGTTTTGATTAATTTTTTCCCCTTCATGTGCCTCATACTTTTTGGTTGAATGCTAGACATTACAGATTGTACCTTGTTCAGTACTGGTTTTGAATGTATTTCTATACAAATTCTTAAGCTTTGTTCTGGGATGTCATTGAGTTACTTGAGAATAATTTGGTTCTTTTAGGTCTTGCTCTAAGTGGTACTAATTAGGCACAGAACAAAATTTAGTCTAGAACTAATTTTGTCTCCCTGTTCTGACATTTTTTGGAATACTCTACCCAGTACTCTGAATGATGAGACTTTTCACTGTGGCTGGGGTGGTCGTTGTGGGATAGGCTCTATCTTTGAATTCAGATGAATTCTGGAATTCACATAGTTGTTCTTTGTAATCTTCTCTGGTTTTTCTTTTCATGGCCTTGAGTAGTTACCTCCCATATATGTGCTGATCACATTGTGTTGAGGACAGGTCTTCAGAGTTCTCTGTCACTTTCCCTTCTCTCTGTTAAGCCTTGCAAACTAATGACTTTAATGTCCAGGGTTTTGAAGTTTGTTTTGTTTGTTCTTTTGTTAGTCCCTGTTATTCCATCTAGGCTCAAAGTAGAAGCTAATTAATATTTTGCATTTTAAAAATACCGTACAGATATTTGAAGACTATGAATATAAAGATTAAAGATCATTTTTCATTGGTACTATTTTAGATTGTGTATGATCAGAGAAGTTCAAATGTGTTATTTAAACTTATGACATGAATGTAAACTAGGTAATTCAACACCAAGAGTTTTTTTATTTTACCCCGTATTAAACAGATAAATAGCCTTACTTTCTCTAGTCCTTTTCTAGAAATTATTCCATCAGAAAGAATTCACACAAATGCATTGAAATTACTATGCTTGTTTATATGTTTCTTTATTTTTAATGATACGATTCTGTTTTATTTTGTAATACTGGCAGTAGTTTTGTAAATTGTTGGCCTAAGGTTTAATGTGGCTGGTAATGAGTTTTCTTTGAATAACACACTATTCAAATCTGTTAGCTGGGTATTCTTCAGTCTTTTTGTTTTAATTTTATTATTATTTGGATAATAATTATTATTATTAGTCTCATACTTTGCTGCTTTGTATATTTTGTTAACTGTTTTCAAGCTGTGAAATGAGTTATGATCCCTGTAATTGTAACCAGTCCTTAATTTGCCTTGAAAAACGTGAGAACTCACAGTTTAACATGCATAAAGGAGAATTCCGTGTTATTTTTGATACTGTTGGTAAGAAAATGAAGTATTTTGAGAGTCTTATGAGATTCTTTTATTTATTGTTTTAAAATTATTTTAAAAGCTCTTGCCAAAAATAAAGTAGAATTAAAAGGTGTTTTCCCATTTAAAATTTGCTGCCGTTTGCTGTGCTGAATGTTAGTGATTTTATTTAATAAAGTCTAACCTGAGATCTTGTTAGGAGTGTACCATCTCAGGTACCACTTGATGCACCTGAACTGAATCTGCATTTTAGTAAGAGTCTCTGGTGAGTCGAAAGTATGGTACAGTTTGAACATAATTTTTAGAACATAATTTTTTTTAAAAAAGATAAGGTAAAAGAAACCAATTGAAACTGTTAAAGTTTTTTTTTTTAGCTGAGATAATGACAATAGGGCTATTTAAAAATTTACATTTAAAAAAATTTGCATTAGTACATGTTTGCAGCGTATAATGTTTACATTCTTTTTGTCTTCCTGGTTCCTGTTATCTATTTTTGTTTTGCTTACAAAGTGTTATTCTAAAGATATGTGCTAAAATATATACCAATAAACCTAATATCATGTGATTTGCTATAAAGCAATTGAGAATTGGGAAGAAGAGTTAGAGACAGTAGGGATGTATGATGAAGCAAAGTTGGAATGTGTAGATAGTTGTTGAAGCTGAACTTTTTGACAAGTGTTTCAGTTTTTTTTGGGTGGGCATACCGGGGATCGAACCCATGACCTTGTGCTCGCCAGGCAGGTGCTTACACTGCTGAGCTAAATCCCCAGCCCATGTATCAATTTTTGTAATGTTGAAATTTTCTGTAAAAAATATATGTGTCAGGGCTGAGGTTGATAGCGTAACAGAGTCAGGGAGCATTTGCCAAGCATGCTGGGAGGCTTAGGTTCAATAGCCAGCACTGCAAAACCTAAACGAGTTGTGTGTTTATATAGAAAATATATGTTGAAGTGGAAGGGGTGGGAAAAACAAGCTTCTGTAGAAATGCTAAATCACAGAAATACAGCTTAATATATTTTTTATATCGTGTCATCCCTTCCTGCCGAACATGTACACTAATGGTAAAGTCTCATGGATGTCTTAGTTAAGAAACTTATTTCTGTTAGTGTATGTGGTCCAAGGAGGTTCTCTAAACAGGAGACAGTGATTCTAACCTATTCTGGGGAGGAAAGAATTTAAGGACCCATCAGTGTGAGGCATAGGCAAATTTTTTAGACTGAGTTAGCAGGTAAGAGAGAATAGGAAAGGGCCAGAGTTTGATCAGCTAGAGGGGCCACAGTCTGATGAAGAGGTTCAGACTGGCCTGCTTACCAGAGAATGAGGCTAGCTTTCATAGATTAGATGGGGTGGGCGAGGATCAAGTTCATCATTATCTCAATTCTGGTTTCGTACCTCGAGAGAAATCTTTATGATCTGAGGTATAATTTGGTTCCCAAGAGATGATTGCTTTTGCTTGTGGAAGGGAGCTGCCTGTGTTCCCGTTATAAAGTAATTGCTCATGTTTGAGGGAGGTGATTCCACCATGGAGTGGTCTGTGAAACTCCGCTTCTCCTGGAACTCTAGGTGCTTATATGGTTTTATATTAGTGGAGACTTTTGGGTACTGCTCTGGAGGGTCTGGAACTGGACAACTGGACAGTTGAGTTGACAACTGGGAGTTCCTGTAAGCCCAAAAATTGCTTTAGTTACTCTTATCTTGGTGTCCTCAGACTCGAAGGGTGATGAGACGGTCTAGGTATTTAGGGTTATACATTTAACAAATACTCTGCAATTGATGGACCTGCCTCCATGCAGAGCTGAGCAGGAATCTGACTCCGAGCTTTAAGGTTATAAGGGAAACATAAAATGAAGGCACAGATACCAAGCTTTATTAGTTAATCTTTGGGCATCTGTTAAGTCTAGCCTCTAGATCCCTGTCTCAGAAGAAAATATAAATCATGGTTTTCTTGAGGAACAGGTTAAGGCTCAGGAGTTCTTCCTTTATCTCTCTGGTAGTCTCTGTGTAACTTCAATTTGTGTAGCCCAGGATTTCCAATATGTGTTTGACCACGTATCACTAGTTAATATCTTGCGAAACATAGTATTCAAGGAACCTACCAGAATATAAGTTCACTATGGACATTGCTTTAAAGGAGGATGTGTGGCTTAAAATGGATGTGGGAGAAGAGGTTGAGCTTGTTTAAAGAAGGGTAAGGAGGAGATTTTAAATTGACTTTGTCAGCTTTAAAGTCAGTTGTTATGCTGAGTGGGGTGGTTTTTACCTAATTTTAGATTATAATCTTTATTTGGCAAACAGATTTGTACATATCTGTCCCTAGAAGTGTTCTATATAACTGAGCTAATTGAAATACTGAAAATATGTGTAGTGGATATAATAATTGGCCCTAAGTGCTGTCTGAGGCAAGACACTAGGGAATTTTCAACTGACTTTAAAGTAGAAATTGTTTATTTTCTCTTGATATTAAATGAGCCCCTTTGTACTGTTAAGGGATGTTATTACACAGAAAAGTTTTTCAGAGGGACTTGTCATTGTGAATTGCTATAAATTGGGATAGGATTATCTTGCATTTTCAGGGCTTTAAGAAGATA
The DNA here is from genome assembly GCA_004027295.1 of Dolichotis patagonum. Classification (NCBI taxonomy): domain Eukaryota; kingdom Metazoa; phylum Chordata; class Mammalia; order Rodentia; family Caviidae; genus Dolichotis; species Dolichotis patagonum. The sequence continues at coordinate 131,401 of PVJX010001819.1, read as the reverse complement.
TAATTAAGAAACAAGCAGTCACAATATATAATTGAATATAATAAAATTAATTTGAAAGGGTGATGAAGATTTGCTTATTCTTTGAGAGAAACCTTATGTTACTATATAGTGTTACATATCTGAAACATTACTGTGTGGCTTTTTTATGGAAACTGAATTATGATGAGACTCTTATTTTTACGATTTAGTGGAAGCATTTAAAGACATTTATTGTATATAAAGTATGCTGTACAGTATAATTGGCTTGGAATGCTTTTCAGCTTAGTGTTGATATCAATTCTTTGCAGTCTTTCTTTCTCCTCTGCAGTTTGTGCTTTCTTTCTATTATGTAGAATTGCCTTTAGTTTCCCTGGTGACATAATAGACACATGTTTCAGTTGAACATTTCTTAGATTGGTTATTTTATATTTTAAAGGAAAAGAAAATCTGATTCACACCTTGCAGTAAGGGCTAGCTAGATTTAACAATGTAACCAAATGCTTCCTGGTTAGAAGCAGTTTGGAAGAGATAAGAGGATTCACATTTTGAAGAGTCATGTCAACTGTTGACTTTTTTGTGTGTGTTGCGATCAGTAACAAAAAGGAATATTGTGTTTCAGAAAGATGAGTAAGGCAGTATATAATTTTTTTCCTCTTTGGAGTGAAGTTTTAAAACTAGTTAATCCTTCACTATTTTTTGAGAGTTTGATCATACTTGACAGTTCCACAGTATTTTGTAAATACATAAAGGTGGTTCCCTGTTTGATGCTCCTTTTATTTTGCAGTTAAAAAATTAATTAGAATTGTCCTAACAAGTGACAAAACTGCGCTGGTGAGGGCTTAGATTCTTGGTGACACTTTGTGACTTCCAGTCGGTTCATTCAGAGGTCCATTTTGAATACTTTCCTGAATGGGGATCACTGAGGAGATCTGATTCTTATTGTAGGTTGTGTGATAGAGATTTGTCATTTCCTGATAAGTGATTTTTGGACTTATGAAGCCTTATTTGTAATTAGTTTTTCTAAGTTGAAGGGATTTCAATTAGTTATTTTGTTAATCTTTATTATTTCTGAAAGAGAAGTCACTAGATACCAATAAAAAATGCCCTTAGTAGACAATTAAGAATATTAACTGCTTTCAGAAAGAATGACTTTATGCTAAGCATTTTGCAAGTGTCACCAAAATGCAGATGTATTTTGGTAAACATTTGTTATACAAGGCTAATTAGTTATCTGTGGCTGTAATCAGCAGCTACTTTTTCATGTGGATATGTCAATCTAAGGAGACCCGAGGAGACTAGTAAAATTTTCCTTGAGAATTTAACTAACCCCAATAACAATTGCCTGTGTTTTGAAAGGTGGTACTGTATAATATTCTGTGTGGGTGACTATAACAAAATACATTTTCTCAAAGTTGTGGAGTCTACAAGTCCAAGATCAAAGAACCCATAGGGTGGGTTTCTGGTGAAGACTCTGGCCATCTTCAATTATAGTATAGTTACATTGAGGGTTGAGGTTTCAACTTGCAAATCTGGAGTGGGGGTACAGAGTGCAGATCGGTTCATATAAAATGGTACCATGGGTACACTTTATTAATTGTTTAAATATTTTAAACTCCACCCAGAATGATAGTCTGTTACCACCTCCTGATAATCTTGAGGCTCAGGCAATAGCCCTGGTCAGCCTTTTAATGTCTCATAATTGGCTTTTAGCCTTACTACATGCTTTTCTAACTTACAATATTTATTAGTCTTCTACCAACAATTATACAATTGTACTCTACATTCTTGTCTTGGTTACCTTTTCTTCCCTTGGCCCTACAAAGACTCATATACATCTTTTATGCAAAAGATGTTTAGTCTATCTCTATTATGAGTTGTCCAAGTCCTAATGATTTCAGCATTGCTGAAAGGCCCAAGTCCAAATACCAGAAAATGAACAGTGACTACTATAATATCTTATTTTCCATAAAAAATTTGTTTATACTATCACACATATTAAAATCCAGTAAGACACATGATAGAACCAATGGAAATAGAAGAACAAAAGCATGGTAGGACTTCAAAGCTAGATGATATTAAAACAGCAAGGCTGCCATAATGTCTTGTTTTCTTCAAAGTAGATGTTCATACCATCACACATAATAAAATCAAACAAAATAGAATAAAACCTTTCCGACCAATGAATGAAAACATTATAAGACTTCAAACCAATGTAATGGGGAGCCATGATTACCATAAAATCTTATATACTCTTACCAACTCTCATACTAGGGACACTATATGGTATTTATACATTTGAGTTTGATTTTTATTTCACTTATGAGTATGGTCTCAAGTTGCATCCATTTATTTATAAGTATCTCAATGTGATCATTCTTGATAGCTGAGTAGTACTCCATTGTATAAAAATACCACATCTTTTTTATCCATTCCTCAGTTGATGGGTGCTTAGGTTGTTTCCAAGATCTGGCTATTATAAATTGTGCTGCTATAAACATGGGTGCACATATATCACTGTGGTATGATGTTTTTAGATCTTCTGGGAATATGCCAGAAGTGGAATAGCTGGGTCAAATGGAACTTCCAAACCCAGCTTTTTGAGGAATCTCCAGACTGACCTCCACAATCTTTGCACCAGTCTACACTCCCACCAACAGTGCAGAAGAGTTCCGTTTCCCCCGCAGTCTCTCCAGCATTTGTTGTTGGTAGTTTTCTTTATCCTCGCTATTCTTTCTGGAGTAAGATGGAAACTCAATGTGGATTTAATTTGCATTTCTCTAATGACTAATGATGCTGAACATTTTTTCATATATTTATTTGCCATTTGTATTTCTTCATCTGAGAACTGTGTATTCATCTCAGATGCCCATTTTTGGATTGGGTCTTTGAATTTTGGGGGTCTGGTTTTTTTTTTTTTAATTCTTTATATGTTCTAGACAGAAGTCCTTTGTCTGAGGGACATTCACTAGGATTTTTTCCCAATTTGTGGGTTTTCTTTTCACTATGCTGGATATTTATTTCAACATACAGAAAGTTTTTACTAAGATGTGATCCCAGTTATTGATTCTGGGAAGTATTTCCTGTGCGGTTTGCTTCTTGTTCATGAATTCTCTACCTACCCCTATGTCTTCAAGATTTTTCTCTACTTTGTCTTCCAACAGCTTTAGTGTTTCTGTTTTAATATTTAGACCTTTGATCCATTTAGACTTTAGTACATGGTGGCACCATTTATTAAAGAGACTATCATTCTTCCAGTGAACCTGTTTGGCCCCTTTATCAAAGATAAGGTGGCTGAATGTTTCTAGTTGTAAGTGTCTTCTAATCTGTTCCATTGATATTCAGATCTGTTTTTATCCCAGTACCATGTTGATTTTATTACAGTAGCTTTGTAGTATAACTTCAAGTCAGGGATTGTGATGCCTCCTGCCTTGCCTTTGCTGCTTAGAATTGCCTTTGCTATTCTAGGTCTCTTCTGGTTCCAGATGAATTTTAGGAGTGATTTCTCTAGATTTCTGAGGTATGCTAGTGGTATTTTGATTGGGATTGCATTGAAACTGTGTAACAATTTTGGGAGAATGGCCATTTTCACAATATTTATTCTTCCTATCCATGAACAAGGGATGAATTTCCGTTTTCTGAGGTCCTCTTCAATTTCTTTTTTCAGGGTATTATAATTTTCCCTGAGTAGATCTTTTACTTCTTTCATTAGATTAACTCCTATTTCATTTTTTTGTATGCTATTGTGAAGTTTGTAGCTTCTCTTATTTCTTTCTCAGTGATTTTGTTGTTAGTGTGTAGGAATGCTGTTGATTTTTGAGCATTGACTTTGTATCCAGCCACATTACTGAATTTGTTTATTATATCTAGGAGTCTTTCAGTGGAGTTTTGGGGGTCTTCTATGTGGAGTATCATATCATCTGCAAATAATGATAATTTAACTTTCTCTTTTTGTGTCCTTACTCCTTTTATTTCTCTCTCTTGTCTAATAGCTCTGGCTAGTATTTCCAGTACTATGTTGAATAGGAGTGGTGATAATGGATATCCTTATCTTGTGCCTGACTTTAAGGTAAAGGCTTTCAGTTTTTGGCCATTTAATATGATGCTGGCTGTTGGTTTGTCATAGTTGGTCTTTATCATATTGAGGTAAAGACCATCTATTCCAATTCTTTGTAAGGTTCTTATCATGAATAAGTGTTGGACCTTATCAAAGCTTTTGCTGCATCTATACAAATGATCATGTGATTCTTATTTTTGGCTCTATTGATATGGTGGATTACATTTATTGATTTGCGTCTGTTGAACTGTCCCTGCATTCCTGGGATGAATCCCACTTAAATGTGCTGTATAATCTTTTTGATGTTTTGCTGCATTCTGTTTGCCAATATCTTATTGATAATTTTTGCATTATGTTCATTAAGGAGATTGGCGTATAGTTCTCTTTTTTAGCTGGGTTTTTCTCAGGTTTTTGTACTAGAGTAATGTTTGCTTTCAGGAATGAGTTAGGCAGAATTGCTTCCCTTTCAATTTCATTGAAGAGTTTGAGGAGTGTTGGCATTGTCTTCTTTGTATTTCTTGTAGAATTCCACAGTGAATCTGTCTGGGCCTGGTCTCTTCTTTGTTGGTGAGGATTTAATTACATTTTTAACTTCACTAACTGGGTTAACCCAATTTCAGAAATTGGGTTATTCACCAGTTTTACCTCTTCTTGACCCAGCTTTGGTATTTCATATATTTCTAGGAATCTGTCCATTTCTTCTGTGTTACTGAATTTATGAGAGTACAGATTTTCGAAATAGGTGTTGATAGTCTTCTGTATTCCCACAGTCTGTAGTGGCTTCACTCTTTTCATTCTTCATTGCATGAATTTGAGTTTTTTCTTTTTTTTTTTTAAAATAAGGTTTGCTAGGGCCTCATCAATTTTATTTATTCTTTCAAAAAACCAACTCTTTGATTCATTGATTCTTTGTATTGTTTTCTTAGTCTCTACTGCAATAATTTCTGTTCTGATCTTTGTTTCCTCCCTTCTTTTGGCTTTAGGTCTGACTTGCTCTTCTTTTTCTAGATGTCTGAGGTGTAGCATCAGGTTGTTTGTTTGTGTTCATTCTGTTTTCCTGATGTGGGGATTCATTGCAATAAATTTTCGTTCGAGGACTGCTTTCATTGCATCCCACACATTCCGGTAAGTTGTATTCGTATTTTTGTTTGCTTGTTGATAATGTTTAATTTCTTAATTTCCTCTGTCATCCACTGATTGCTCAAGAGTGTATTATTCAATTTCCATATGTTGGGGGGGGTTTGTAGTTTCTTTTCTCATTAATTTCTAGTTTCATGGTGCTATGATCACATAACATGCACAGAATAATTTCAGTTCTTTTGCACTTACTTAAGTATGTTCTGTGGGCTATTATATGGTCTGTTTTAGAGACTGTCCCCTGTACTGCTGAGAAGAATGTGTATTTCTGATGTTCTTGGTTGGAACACTCTATATACATCTATCAAATCCATTTGTTCACAGCTGTGATTCAGTTCTGTTATTTCTTTGCTAATTTTCTGTCTGGTTGATCTGTGCCTTTGTGTCAATGGTGTGTTAATGTCTCCTGTTATAATTGTGTTATTACTTTGTTGATTTTTCATTTCTGTTAATATTTTTTTTGTATAGCTGAGTGCTCCTGAATTTGGTACATATATATTTAGGATTGTTAGCTCTACCTCTTGAAGTTTTCCCCTAACTAGTATGTAGTGAGCTTCTTTATCTCTTCAGATCATTCTTGGTTTGAAGTTCACATTGTCTGAAAACAGAATAGCTACCTCTGCTTTTTTTTGGGTTCCTGTTGCATGAAGTATTCCATCCTTTGACTTTCAATCTATGAATTTCCTTTTGGGTTAGATGGGTTTCTTGTAGACAGCATGTGGTTGGATGTTGTTTCTTGATCCATTCTTCCAGTCTGTTTCTTTTAATCAATGAATTGAGGCCATTTACATTAATGGTTATAACTGATATATATTGGTTTATTTTTGACATGTTATCTTTCTGCTGTTGCTTCTTTACCTTTCTACTCTGTTTAATTGTCTGCCTTGCTTAGTGGTTTTTTCCTATGTCTATGTAGAATGTCTTTCAGTATTCTTTGCAGGGTTGGTTTGGTGATCATGAAATTCTTCAGCTGTTCTTTGTCATGGAAGTATCTCATTTGTCCATCCATTTTGAAGGACAGTTTTGCAAGGTACATCCATCTGGGTTGGAAGTCATTTTCCTTAAGGATCTGAAATACTTCACTCCATGCTCTTCTTGACTTTATTGTGTTGAGAAGTCTGCTGTGATTCTGATAGGTTATCCTTTATAGGTGATCTGTCTTTTCTCTCTAACAGCTTTTAACATTCTGTTCTTATGTTGGATTTCTGGGATGGTGATTATGATATGTCTGGGTGTAGTTTTATTTTTGTTATGGCTATTTGGAGTTCTATATACTTCACTGATCCATATGTCAGTTTCCATTCTCATATTTGCGAAATTTCCAGCTATTACTCCTGTAATAGCCTCTTGGATATCATTTGTGTTGTCCCCTTCTTTTTCATTTATCCCTATCAATGTTATGTTGGCTTTCTTTGCATCATCTTGCAACTGTTGAATTATTATTTCCTGATTCCTTGTTATTTTAAAAAGATCTTTCCTTTTCTGTTCACTAGCTGCAATCTTGTCTTTGAGATCTGAAATTGTATCTTCACTTTCATTAAGGCGGTTTTGCCAACTTTTGATGGAATTTTTGATTTCCTATATATCTCTTTGAATCTGCTTCATTTATTCTGTTCCTTTCTTATATTGTTCATTCAGGGTTCCCATCTTTTTGCATTATTCCTCTAAGTTTTTAACTATGTCTTCTTTGGATATGTTTAGCATTTCTTTCATTGCATTTCTTCTTTTACCTGGGAGGTTATTTTTGGTTTGAGTTCTTTTATAACTTCCCAGGGTTGTTTCCTTATTTCAGTTGATATTATTTTAGGCATTTCAGGTGTATGGCTTATATTTTCTTCTCCGTGTCTCCTAGGCTTTCTTGGGATGGGCTGGAGGTTTGAGATTGCATTTTGGTCTTTCATTTTGTAATTTTCCTATATTTCTGGGTTTCTAGCGATGTTCCAAAGCTTTCCCCAGGCATGTTGGAAATCACCTCGTGTGCCCTCGGCTCGTGGGACTGAATGGAGGTCACTGAGCATGGCGTAGTCAGGCCTGGGGGAGCTCTAGTGCTGCCTACGGTGGTCTAGGTCGCTGGGTGGTCTAGGTCGCTGGCCGGGTTCCTAATGGCTGGGATGATGGTCCAAAGCTCTCCCTAAGCCAGCACAAGTATGCTGGAACTCACCTTGTGAGCCCTCAGCGCCTTGGATTGAAAGAAGGTTGTTAGGTGTGGTCCAGTCAGGCCCATGGGACCTCCTGTCTCTCCTCCAGTGTTTCAGGAAGCTGGGCGGGTTAACCCCTGGGAGCGATGGTCCAAAGCTCTCCCAGAGCCAGCACAAGCGTGCTGGCACTCACCTTGCATGTTCTCATTTCCCCGGATTGAAAGAAGGTTGCTGGGTGTGGTCCAGTGAGGCCTGTGGAACATCCCGAGCCTCCTTGGTTTTTTTCTTTTATTTAAGCCTCCTTTTGTCTTTTTAAAGAAAAATATTGATTTTTATGTGCTTTTTCCTGTCTAGACTTTATTACTCTCTTGAAGTCCAAAGTGAAAGCAAAATTGGTCCCTAGAAGAAACCAGTGATGTTGACTAGCTATTTTCCTTTCAAAAGATTTGACCAATCAACAGAAATAAAACAGCTGGTATGAAAAAGGAAACAGACAAATTCAATTTTCAGCCTCCAATTATTTGCCCTGGGTTTTAATACTTATTTATAGGACTTGCTTGGAGATGATAGTTTGTGAATCTGTGTAGCATACCTGTTCCTACTAGCTGCTGTTAACAGAGGCAGTACCATGGCTCTTTTAGCCTATTAAGCAAATAAATTCTTTGGTAGGCATTAGTTAATCATGGTTAGAGATGTAATTCATCATGTAAAATATCAGAGCTGTCTTAGTGAAAAATTCTTAGTGATTCAGAAATTTCTCCATGTCCGGCTTAAGTACTTACTCTTCTATGTTCCTCTATTAACTTGTAATAGTTTGTAAATTATAATCACTTTCAGACAGGAATGGAGAAAAACCTAAAGAGTGATTCAGTAATCTGAACACATCTTGGATTGGCAACTTTAATCCATTTGTCCTTTGTGCATGTCTTTTATTTATTTAGTTACTTATTTATGGTTCTGAGGATTGAATCCTGGATCTTGAACATGCTAGGCAAGTAGTATGCCACTGAGCTACGTCTTTGAACTCATACCTTTAAACCTTCTTGTTCAGATCCAAGATTTATTACTGAAAAAGCTCTGTGCCCATTTCCAGCTGTCCACTGTGATTTCTACCTGTCAGTAGGAGCATGGTTAGGGTGTAGCAGCCCTGGAGTTGGAAGCAGAAAAGATAGGCACTTGTGACATGCATAGTAGAGTCAGTATGTGCTTTGGAGTTCAGTATGCATAACTTTAGTCTCAGCTCTGATATTATTGTGTACATGTATACACATTAACTCTCTGAGCCTGTAATTTCTTAACTTGTAAAAAATATGATGATCCTATCCCACTCACTAGACTATTTTGAGGATTGTGTTGAGCACAGAAAATAGCAACTGTATTGTCTGTTGTACTATAAAGACTCAATAATTTGTACTCTGTGCCTCACTATCACTTCTCTTCCCAACATGCAGGGCACAGAAATATATATTAATTTTAGCATTTATCTTAAAACTTTTACAAATAGAAGATAAATTAAAATTGGCTTGTTAGTGATAAGATTTTGGTGTGAGGAGAGAGGCAAGAAAGGAGAAAAAAGGCCTCTATTGCAGCCATGGGATGATGCAGAAGAGACACAAGCACCCTCCTAGGGAACAAAGGTATGAACAGGCTTTTTATCAAATTACAACTGGGAGGAGTTTGGGGCTGGATGAAGGGGTTGTGTGTGTGCTGGATTGAAGGTCTTTTGGTGTGCGCAGGACTGGGGACAAGAGATTTATTGTTGGGCCAGGGGAAGAAGAAGGAAGTCAGATGAGTTGTTCTGTCTGTCCCCTTTGCCATCTCAGACCATTGCCATGATGGCTTGGCAAATTTTACATGGTTAGGAACTCATTATTCCCATCTTTTGGTTGTTAGGGGGTGACGTGTCCCTATGTGGCTGCTTCGTGCTGAACAGGGGTGTTGTAATAAGGGCTATGATGAGTCTCAAGGCAATGGGTAGCTCCCATGTAGAAGTCAGTGCTTGGATTGGAGAAATGCTGAAAAAAATTTAAAACTGCAAGTTGCTATGAGAAGTCACTCACTGTCAAAGGATCTTGGATAATTTTTTGTCTATATTTTTAAAAATGCAGTGCAATTTTAGGCTAGGTTACTAAAATTATACTGTCCATGTTATAATAGATAAAATCTCTTTCTATTTTGGAAGTTTGTTGTATTTCTTTCTGAGCACATTTTGAGAGATAGGTTAGTGAAGTTAAATACGCCAGATATCACAAGTTGAGGTCTGGCTGTACAGCCTAAAAGCTTTGTGCCTTGAACAAACAACTCAGTATCTTCTTTAGAAATAAGATAGTGATGTCCACTTTATGGGGTTGTTGTCAGGGATAAATGAATTATTATGTTTAAAACACTTAGATTAAGCTGGGGTACATGCCTGTAATCCTAATACTTTGGTAGGCTGAGGCAGGAGGATTGCAATTTTGAGTATAGCTTGGGCAGTTTAGCAGTTTAGCAAGACCCTGTCTCGAGGGCTGGGGTTGCAGCTCAGAGTGAAGGCCCTGGATTCATCCCCTAGTACCTACAAAAAACAAAAACATAACAAACAAACAAACAAAATCATTAGTTAATACCTGGTCCACAGTTAAGTATTATGTTAGTCTTTTTTGGGGGGAACTTCAGAGGAGACCAACAAGTATGGTAGGCTGCTTGGAAGCCACAATGTTGAAGAAACAGTTGAAGAAATTGGAAGTGTTTAACTTGAGAAAGAAAGCTATTTATTGAGACTCTCCTATCATTTAAAGGGCTATATTATAGCCCCAAATTTTGTGTTACTGAAAAAGAATGAAAGTCAATGTGTAGAAATTATAAAAGGAATGACTTTATTATAAATGCAAGGCTTTATAACAAGTAGAACTGTTCAAAATTGCAATGAATTGCTTTGTGAGCTAGTGAGTTTTGCATCTTACTGAGGTGTAGATGGCTGAAGAGAGAGGTTCCTGACCTGGCTCAGGTAGGGTGAGTTAAAGGAAAACGGTTCTTTCTAGACTGCTTTCAGTTCAGGTCAAGTGACAGTCTTAAAGTAAGTAATCCCACACTACAATTTGCAGTATCCCCCAAACCATCTGTAGAATTGCCTGCTCTTTCATGTGTTAATGGTTTATCATTCATTCTTTTTGCAAATATTTATTGTCTGAGGCATTATATTTTTGATTCATTTTTCAGAAAAGAAAACAGCTTGAAAGTGAATCTTTACTTTCCACTATTGCTTGGCATCATGCTGTCATCCAGTTCATAAAGGAATACAATGATTTAGGTTGCTTTGTTGTTGGGAGACACTTTTCTTTGGGTCTGATATGTTTCTGAAGATCTTATGAACAAAAACACTGAGTACCTTTCATTTTAGACTGTGTTATCAAGGTTGTTTGCTAAGCAAAGAACCTTGGAAAATAGGAATCTGTCCTTATACATTAAAGGGCACTTGGTTGTTCAGGATTTTTCTTTGCTAATTAAAATGGGGTGGGAATCCATTTGGGCCCATCTAACCTGCATAGGACTTTGGGGAAAGGGGAATTGATATAAATACATCAATACTCATGCTGCTTGCTATGCTGTAATAAAGTCCTTAGTCTGTGACCCAGGATTTTTGTTTGTTCTGTCAGCATTCGTGTGATGATGGCAGGCTAACATTAGGTTGCAAATAGTAAACACTCAGACTCTCCACAACTCTTGATACTAAGGAAGAGTAAAGTAGAAACCAGAGAGGTTAAATCTCATGCTCAGGGCTCTGTGATCTAGAATTTGGGAGTGCTAAGATTTACAACTTTGTTTCTATAGCTGGGCATGGTGGGTAATGCCTGCGATCCCAACGCTAGGGAGGCCGAGGCAGGAGAATCATTGTGAGTTCGAGACCAGCCTGGGCTACAAAGTGAGCTCAAAGCTGGCATGAATTGCATAGTGAGACCTTATCTCAAATAGACCAAAAAAAAAAAAATTGTTTCAAGAAGATTACATATTACTATTGAAAAAATGCTATTGCCACTGCTGTTCTTGCTAAGCATCCCTAATCTGAAAATTTTAAATTTGAAATGCTCCAAATTCCAAAACTTTTTGAGTGTTGCCATCATACCACAAATGGAAAATTCCATACTGTGAAACTTTGTGCACAAAATTACTAAAATTATTGAATAAAAGTAACTTCAGGGTATGTGTATAAAGGTACATGAAACATAAAGTATATGTATAAAATTCATGTTTAGACTTGAGTCCCATATGTAACATATCTCATTCTTATACAGATATTCCAAAATCTGAAAAAATCTGAAATCTGAAACACTTGTAGTTCTAAACATTACTGTTACTATAACAATAATAGCTAACAAACACAACCAACATTTGATCAATCCTTGTTGATCTCATTTAACACTTAGCAGTAATCCTATAAGGGAATATTGTATTATCTCCATTTTTTAGATAAGCAAAATGGGATGCTGTTACCAAGATAGTAAATATGGTGGAGCCAGGATTCTTATTTAGGTCTGCAGACAGACCAAAGTGGGCTTTAAATCCTTATGCTGCCCCTTATCCTCATTGTGTGAGGTAGGGTAAATTAATTTAACCTCTTCAGATCTCAGCTGCTTCCATTTGTAAAAGGGGGAGGGGAGACAACAGAACCCGCACCAAAGGGAATATACACACATTCTACAAAATGTGCAACACAGCTGCTTCCTGGCAGCTAGTAAGCCTCTCTAAATATTAGGGGCTACTATTATTTTTATTATCCTTTCTGCCTTCCTTTTCTCTAATTAAAAGAAAAACTTTAATGGTCTTATACTCTCCATGATCGATAATGTATTTTTGGCTGAGGATAAAATGTCATTTATTCTAGTTTATATCAAGAGGATGAATTTCATATGTGGGGCATACCTGGCACAGGATATTTCTTATACAAATATTTTCTTTAAAAATGAGAATAGGAGCAGAAATCCCCTGTAGACTCAATTTACTCTCTAATCTTATTTTAGTAACCCTTTCTATTTCCTAAGTAACTCCTAATGATCTCCTAATGTGTTGCAGTGACAGCTGATGCCAGAGAAGGTGTCCTCTCTGGGCCTGACATTTTTCTTAATGGTAATTCTAGCTAGTTAAGGTAAACAGTGTGAAATGTTTGGCATGTTTCCTTCCACAAATGGTAGTGGAGAGAGGAAATTATGAAAACCATTGTAAAGACTGACGTGCAGCTTTGAAAATTTGTGACTACAGTATTTGCTGTTACAAAGGAAAATGATAGAGTTAAAAATCTAGGATCCTTTTCCTTTGGGACAGTTGATAAACTGAAGGCATTTTCTGATTGTGCTTTACTGTAGATTAATAGCCTGGATGCTTTCACATTTAAAGAGCAAAGTTATGTATCATGCAGACAGTGGGAAGACCTGCTCAGCTAGCTGGTACCTAAATATTGCAAGTAACTTTATCTATGAAACCAAGTTTCTGCTAAATTTTCCATTTTGTTTTACTTTCGTATTCTCTACCTGAAGATAACCTAAGGCATCTGATTTAGAATCACCAGTTTACAAGTTCTGTATGGTAAAAGCCCTTAGCTTAGTTAGTTCCCAGTAATATTGCTTTCCTTAGTATTCCACACTAACCTTTGCGACATTTGCTTTTTTTTTTTTTTTCAATTTTATTTTTTTCCATCACAATTTTTTTTTACCTTCCATTTCATGTGATACTTGGTCTCTTGGCATCTGTAACACATTTACAGAATTCATTTTGGAGGTTAGACTGAAGTCAAAGACTGACCTCCTGAATTTTCCTCTAAATCAAAAAAGATGTGTAATATATTGTGTGGCTCATGAATTAAGATCCTTTGGTCTGAATCGCAGTTTGGAGAAGTCTGTCATACAGTATTTTGCTTGCAGTTATGTAGAAGTGGATATGCGATTGATTTGCTGACAGACTGTCTCTGAAAGCAGTTCTGATGATGGACTTATAATTGATTACATCCATCATTGAGAGCCTAAAGTAACCCCCACCTTAAATTAAAAAAGATAAATGAAATAAACTAGACCGAATGTATAAGCTGACAAATCTGAGGGAATTTAATGAAACTCTAAATTACCACAGCCAACAGATAAGAGGAAAAGGTTTCTTTGTTAGTGATTATAATACTAAATTAAAAATTATCCAAGAAAGATAACAGAGGAAACAAAGATCTGTAGCCCATGTATCAAACTAAGTTATTGAAAGATTTTTAATAAGTGTATCCATCTCATGCTCTGGTTATTGTTGATTCCTATCAATCTTGTTAGTGCTGTTTGAAGAATAGTAAGTGTAGGACTGTCTTGTACTATAGGTTAGATTACTGATGTTACAACAGATTTTACAATTAATATGACCGTATTTTCAGACAACCGGGGCCGTGTACCAAATTCAGGTCTCTCAAATGAGCTCTTTGCCTCAGTGTATGAGTAATTTTATCATTAGTACACTTTCAGCTACCTATAAAAGAAGACCAACTGAAAGTGACTTAAACAATGGATATTTATCGTCTCTCCTAATAAGTCTTGAGGTAAGGCAGCTTCAGGTCTGGCTGCTTCAGTGGCCCAGTGATGTAACTGTGGTAGGTGGGCATTTCCCTCCCTAGTTCTAGGATGGTTGAAGTATTTGAGTGTCTCAGCTTTGTACAAAAATATCTGGAGTTGAGGAAGGGGAACTTTTCGTGTCGTTGGTTTTTTTTTTTTTTTTGGTCTTTTTGAGTCAGGGTTTCTGTATGCAGTTCAGGGTAGCTTTGAACTCACTTTGTAGCCCAGGCTGGCCTTGAATTTGCAACGATCTTCCTGCCTTAGTCTGCACAATGCTAGGATTACAGATGTGCCACCATGCCTGGCACCTATTATTCTTTTTTGTAAGGAAACTATTCCTAGAAGTTCCATAGAACTCATTGGCAACTTTTTTTTATTTTCTGGTAGGAGGAATAGAATTATTAAGAGTTACTATGGTTTACTCAGACATGTCAAGAACTGCCCAATCTCTCGAAAAGTTTATACCTGCCTGCTGTCTGATTAAAATCAGTTCTAAGGCCAAGTAAGTAAGTGGAGGGAAGGGCTCATTTGGTAGGCAACTGACAGACTAATTTTGATAGTCTATTGCAGTTTACTCTGAAGGTGATTTTATATTTTCTGCTAGCAACATATAGTACTTTATTTCTTTGCTAGTAAGATGAATGTGCTAGAATACCGATTGAGTCAATTTTGTCTTAGTTACTTTTTCTCATTGCTTCTGAGACAACATATCTGATGCCCAAAGTTAAAGGGAAGAAAGGTTTATTTTGCTCACAGTTTGTAGAGGTTTCAGTTCATAATCAGCTGGTTCCAAGGCAGGGTGACTTGGCGGAAGGGCATCACAGTAGAGATAACTCATGGCACTCATAGGTATTAAAAGCAACAAGGAAATACAGAGGCAAGCCTCTTTCTCTCCCTTATATTGTATCCAATCTGCTGAGATTCAGGTGGTGCCAATCCAGTCAGTGGACTGATCCAGCAATTACCCACACTTAATCCCAGCCCCCTTAATCCCAGACTATGACCATATGAGGCTTGGGAGGAACATCTAGATGCAAACCATAGCACCTTTCTTATGCTTTGCTTTCTAAATTTCACTCTGGTTGATATATTCTGTATCTTTACCAGGACTCTGTCTACCAGTGATGATGTGGAAGACAGAGAGAATGAGAAGGGCCGCCTTGAGGAAGCCTATGAGAAGTGTGACCGTGACCTGGATGAGCTTATAGTGCAGCACTACACAGAGCTGACAACAGCCATTCGCACCTACCAGAGCATCACTGAGCGCATCACTAACTCTCGGAACAAAATAAAGCAGGTGAGCTTCTCTTCATCTGGTGATTGTGGCCAGTGCAGGTGTGGCTTGGAGAGGCGCCATGGTGCTAGGTGATGATCCTCAAGAGTAACTCATAGTGACAGTCAGGCATTATAAACACAGAGACCATTCTGGGCTTGCTGCTGCTTCTGCAGTATGTGTCATCCTTGGGTTTGCAGTTACTTCTCATTGTAGGGCAAAATAGTCTCAATTTAAGGAAGATTGACAGGAATCTGAATTGATAGGGGAGGACTGTTTACTATTAGAGGCTCCGTCACAGTGTGGCAAGTATATTTAATGTACTCACAGCTCAGCTTTTATCTGTATAGGTGTATTACCATAGCAGTTAAAATATTTTTTCTTTTTAAGTTTGGCTTTGAGTATGTCACCTAACTTGAAATTTGGTTGTGATTTTGCTGCAATCATTGTGTATTCTGGTATTTTTTGTGAAGAAAATCTGACATGTAAATCATGTAAACATATAATGGAACATTCATAAAATTCTTGAGTATGTTTGTCATGATGAGCTTGTCTTAATTTTTATTTTGTAGCTTTCTAATCATGCTTTAGAGCTCTTTCTCCTCTCCCTCTCCCCTCTCCTTTTCCTCTCTCCCTTGTCTCTCTCTTTTTTTCTCCCTCCCTCTCCCCCTCTCTCCCTTTCTCCCTTTCTCTCTTTCTCCCTTTTTTTCTGTTTGCCTTTCTGTCTCTCTTTCTCCTTTTCCTTTTGTGGTATGTCTTTGGTTCCAGGGTAATACAACTTTAGCACATAAAGGGTAAAGGGACTTTTAAGAGTTATTGTTATATTTGTCCAAGGGATGATGAACTGATAAAATAAGACTTATGTATTGTTACATTGTGTTTATGTAATTCTTGACTGTGTATTTTGATGTCATTCTTTTAATACATTTTTGTGTAATTCTTTTATTTTATTTTAAAGAGGATAAAACAATAAAATCAAAACAAACCAGTGTAAGAGATACAGGACTTCAGAACATTACAAAATCAACAATAGTTACCATAATGCCTTTTGATGTCTTCAAAATAGCTGCAAATAACTTTGGACATAGTAAAAATCAAACAGAACAGAATAGAATAGACATAATAAAAGCAAAACAATGAATGCAATAAATGATTTCAGAGCAAGCCAATAGTAAATCCAAAATTGCTACCATAATATATCTTGCTATCTTTGAAATAACTTCTCCTATTGGATTTAACGTAATCAAATAAAACACAAGAGAATGAAACCCAAACCAACAAAACAATGGAAATGATATAGGACTTCAAAACAAGACCATAGGGAATCAACAGTGGCTACAACCCTCAGAAGACGGTCTCCCCAAGATGCCACACTGAGTACCGCTATCCTCTGAACCTATCATCAGACCACTGGCCCTAGACCTGTAATATTAGTGAAACACCAAAGCATCACAGGCATCCAATTGCATTTTACCTCGATAGCTACATTCACAACCTGTATTTCTCTGGATAAGTCAGTTGCTTGTGGGGGGTGTGGTGGGACAGGGATTGGTACATGTATTGCTAGCCCACATGCTGGAAGGGGCTGGGATCTGGCTTTTCCCAGTCCAGCGGTGCCCTGTGCACCGCCTTGGTGCTGGTTCCTAGACTGGGCTTATTTGCTGGTATGGCCTTGTTTTCTTTCCCTCAGTCCACAAATGGCTCCGACTCATGGGGAGAGGCTTGAGTTCCCTGTCTGGTAGTGGCCCACACATGGCACTGGTTCCCAGACTGGGCTTGTTTGCTGGTGTGGCTTTGTTCTTTCTCCTGGCAGTCTGTGAATAGCCTGTAATTCTTTATAGGTAAAGTAATTGCTAATGTATTGAACACATGTTCCTTGCTAGGCATGATTGTATTTATTCTCCCAACAAATTTAAATTTGAACTCTGGTCTTCTTGACTCAGAAGTCTTTAGTGCTGGTTTTCAGTGTTTAAAGGGATAACCCCAATGTATGAAACATTAAGAGAGGTAGTGCTTTTTGTTTATTAGTATTAGGGTAAGGGATCTAAATCATCATGTGGGGTGTTCTCCTTACACTTGGCAGTTGCCTTCTCTATTTCTCCTGGGGGGCTACAGGCTGCACCGTCCTGTGCTATGAGATTGGTAGGGGACTCCTTGACCAGTGCCTGCCTAGAAATGGCTATGGTTATGGCATCCTAAATGTTTTATTTTGTATCATCTGGACCTTACATTATGATTTTATAAGCACATACATAAGTTATGCTTCTAAGAGTACTATCAGTGCATGATCTTCACTCTCAAGAATCTGGTTCCAGGATTAATAAGCTTTTTACCTTTTTGGAGGCATGTACTGGCCTCTTTACATTTTAAAAATAACTGCTTGTAAGATGTTGAGTTCATCCTATGGATTTATCTATGAAACTAGGTAAAGCTGTAGATTAGTTCCTCTAGATTTAAAGTAAACTGTAGTCCATTTTGACCAAGTATACTAAGCTTAAGAGGGGTCAGAAAATGAATGTATAGAGCTGCTGACCTGCTGGCTTTGCCTTGGGTGATCATAGTGAAGATGAAGGACTTTTTGGTATTTGTGTTTTCTGATTAATTTGGTTGACTGAAAAGACTTTGTCCTAATCTCAAGGGAGGCACCAGCACTGATTTCTGCTTTGCTCCCTACCAGTCTGAGTCGATAGCATCTTTGCTGCAAACAAAAAAAATGCTCACCTGGTACTGAAAAAAGAGGATCTCATCGTGAGGACTGTACATTTGTTTTAGTAGCTGCACTCTTCTTACCTTCCTCATTTTCAGTCTAGAGAGTTCTGAGCAAAAGAAAACAAACAAAAGAAACCTTTATTCCATCAGACAGTGGCAAGAAAGTAAATGTCACATAATTCAGTCTTCTGAATTGGTTTCAGTATTGGGAAGAGAAATAAAGAGCTATAGCTCTTTGCAAAAAAGCTTTTAATAATTGATTACTAGGAGGAAGAAAATGTTGGGAATATGTTTTTATTGCATAATTTGACAGTTTTATACCATGAAGGTCCATTTCATATCACCAAGGAAACACTGATATTTCCTCACTAATTTTTTTTTCGTTGCTTTTTTGGTTTTTAATTGCACTTTGGATTCCATACAAAATATAGGTAGTTAGTTTTTAAAGTAAAAATGTGGGGGATTCAGTCATCATTGGGCTACATTATTTTAGAGCCAAACAAGATAGATGTTGAGGATGTGTAGAACTGAATTAAAGTATTTTTTCTATTCTCTACAAAAAGAATATATGGAGAATTTGTTAAACAAATATTTGTTGAATTCCTGATACTGTTTTAGGTTCTGGGACTTGGAAAACATCAGTCCCTTTCCTCATGGGGCTTATATGCAAGTGAGAAAAGAGAAAGACAGATAATATTTGCTAACACTTAATCTCTGTATTTTGAGTGTCAGCTTTGTGCTAAAAGTATTGTTCTAGGCTCTAGTGTGTAAAAGCAAAGAAAACAGACAAAAAATTCCAGTCTTTGTGGCATTTATAATAGCTACATTCTAATCAGGAGAAACTATAGACTAATAAATAAGCAAACGGAATAATAGTTGATAAGGTATGTTATGCAAAACAAAACAAATAAACAAAAAACACAAGAAAGCAAGGAAGGGAGACTCAAGAGTTGCTCTTTTAATTAGATTTGTCAGGGAAGGCTTTACTGAGGTTGCATATGTGCCCAAACCTGAAGGAGGTGAGGGTCAGGAAGGCCACTCCAAAAGTAAGGCTAGAAAGGGCAAAGATCCTGAGGCAGTGATGATTACAAGTTTTGAGAAGCAACAAGGACGTGAGTAGGGCTGGAGTACAGTGAGGAGTGGGGATAATGCTGAGGTATGGTACAGTGGGCTGGGACATGTACCATATTATACGTTACTTTCTTACTTAGCTACTCAGTGCTGAGGCAGATTACTTCACTCCCACAATTTAAAGGAGAGGTTTATTTTTGGTTCACAGTTCTGTAGAGGTTTTTGTCCACAGTTTTCTGGCTCCAAGGCAGGGGGGCATGGAGAGGGGGCAGAGGAGAGTTGCTCATGGCGAGGCAGGCTGGAAGCACAGAGAGATAAAAAGAGGAGAGTGATATACCCTTCTTGGCCACGCTCAGAGTGACAAACCTCTTCCCACCAGGTTTTGCCTCCTAGCATTATGCCCAACTATAAATCCATCAGTGGACTAATCCAGTGATGAGTTTCACACTACTGTGATCCAGATACCACCCCCCACCCTATGAGGCATGAAGGTTTGAGGCGACTTCTAGATATAAACCACAACAGTTACTTAGGACTCTGATTTTTAACTTAGAGTAGGATGGGAAACCACTGAAAGGTCATGAGCATAGAATGACATAATGTTACTTAATATTTTAAAATGCCTTCTCTAGATTTTCAGCTAGGAGTTGATTAGTGGGGAGCAGGATGGATGAATATATTCATGTTACTGCATGGCTCCTTTCTAAAGTATAAGACCACAGGACTGTTTGTCGTTCCCACTTTTTATATCACTTTCATATATTGATTTATGTTATATTGGTAGAATCTATGTCTTTGAGATAAATGAGAGACAAAAGATGGTTTTGATTTTTTTTTTCCCAGATGGCCAAACGTTTTTACATTGGTGAATTCAATTTTGAACTTTTCATATAATAAAAAATATGCAAGTAAAATACCATATATGATTGATAAGGTCTGGTAATGTAATTAATAAACAAAATACTTTGGTGATTCTGTTACTTTGAGTGCATTGTAAAATTGGTCAAAATGAGATATTATAACACTAAGAATCCTTAAAAACCCATGAATTCTGCCAGTGTCTTTAGTAATGACTGTCTGTTGTAGTAGGGGCATCAAAATAGATGAATATAAGTTGGAGACTTGGGCCATAGAGGACATACTTGTTGGTATTTGAATTTGAGAGTTTTTCTGTGTTGTACTAGATAGAGAGATGATGTCAGATTTCTTTAAAGATACTAAGTACTGTGGTAAGTTTAATGCTCTTCGCAGGAGCAGGCTGAAGGGAGGACAGAGAGTTGACTATAATGTGATCTATACATATTTATATTTCACCCTGCTTTTTTCCCACTCTCTTGGTGCTAGATCAAGCTCTGAAACCTGTTTTTCTTGCCTGTAACTAGAAATAACTACATGATTATTCAAGTGAAGTTGTTAGAGCTTAATTATTTAATAATGCAATGTTCATTACTTAACATTTACCTAAAACAACTTTTTGACTTTATATGAAAGTATACCTTGAAAGGTAGAATTAAAATGAAGAATAGCCTTAATTAATATGAAGAATGCCATAGTGGAACAACATGGTTTTTGTAGGAAGTTATTGATAGCCCAAATTTAAGACAGAAATTCCTAGCTGCTGGTATGAGAGAGGCAAAAAAGACCTCAAGTTTCTACAAATGGACATGGTAAGCAATGGCCAATAATGAGATACCATAATTTAAAATCTGGGCAGCACTCTGGAGTTCATTAATGTAGTCCAAGAAGTATGAAGTAATCTTTGCATTAAGTTCAAGTCTTTCTGTATTTGTATATTCAGAAAGCTCATCAGCTAAAAAAAAGGTGTTGCCCTTGGACAGAGTTTGGGGGCGCCTCACAGAGAATTTAAGACCTTAGAGTGACAGCTAAAAAATGAAGAGAAAAATATGGAAAGTACAAGTATGAGTGTAATTTAAAAATGATCTGTAGTTCCAAAGGGATTTTAAACCAAACATTGAGCAGTGTTTCTGAAGTTCTCATTTCAAGGTTCTTTCTATAAAATTCTGTGGAAACATTGGACTAGACACGTGTGGCAGGCAAATACCTATGAAAGCACTTATATGCAGATTTACTACCAAAATATAAAAAAGAAATTAATAACAAAAGATATAACCATATTTTATGTTTTAAAAATTGAGAATAATATTGACTTAACTAATCTTCAGTGACCATCCCTTGCTCACAGGGAACTTTTCAGCATTTTTCTGATCTACAGCTTGAATGAACTGCTTCATATTTATTGTGCTTTGTTTAGAAAAATATGTACACTTAGAGGTTGGTTCTGCCTCTTTACTTCTCCTTGATTCAAATTTAGGACTTTCTTGCTTTTATGACCTGAACATTACAACCTTCCATCATTTTCCCCATACTTATATCCCTCAGATCCTCTTCAGTGTATCTTTGTTTCTCTTTTTATGAAAGATAAGGCAGTGTAAGTTTAAAGCCCCATTTAGTTTTTTCACCTCTTTTTCACCCTAGTCTGAGCTGCCAAAATTTTCACTTTCCTACTGGGTTGATCATTTCTCATTTCTCATTTCTATTTCTCATTTCTTCATTTCTATTCACGTGGCTTCTGGGGCCATGTTTTCCTTTTATTTTTTTTCTTCTAATAGTCTCTAATTAGAATGACTTGCAGCTCTTGTGTATGAAAACTGAAATTATTGGTTTTATGGAACAGGTGATTAGGAGCAAGTTACTAAAATGTTGAGGAAGCAAAAGAAGCTTGTCTCTGTATTTGCTTAAGGAGTTTTTCAATTTTAATTATCCTTTTAAACTGAGTAGAATAGAATGAAAATACCACTTTTGTAAAAGTAGAACAGGAATTTGAGAAATATTTTTGTGTAGTTTGGTATTGATGGGCGTAGCTTGGTCCTCCATTTTTTAAATAACAAGTAAAAATTATATTGATTAATTATGTACAACATGGTATTTTGAGATGTGAATACATTGTGAGATGTCTAAATTATGCTAAGTAACATCTATTACTTCACATACTTACTTTTTTTGTGGTATGAATACTTAAAATATCTCTTAGCAATTTTTTTTATGTTGATTGGTTTTTGTGCTGGAAATTGAACTCAGGGCTTTGTGCATGGTAGACAAGTGGGCTCTTGTCACTGAGCCACAGCCCAGCCTTAGAGATTTTAGAATATGAGTACATTGTTATTACCTGTAGTCAGTCTGTTTTGTGAGGATTTAAAAAAATTCATTCTTTTTAAACTGAAATTTTGTATTCTTTGACCAATTTCTGTCCAATCCAGGATCTTGATAACCATCACTTTTGATGTTCAGGTTTTTAATTTTTCTTTACTTTTATTGTTTTGAGGTAGGGTCTTGCTTTGTAGTGCAGACTGGCCTTGAATTCACTGTATAACCCAGGCTGACCTTGACTCATCACAGTTTTCCTACTTCATCCTCTTGAGTTCTGGGATTACAGGCATGTGTCTCTGTGCCTGGTTGTAACCATCACTTTTATTCTTGTCTTTTTAAAGTGTCTTAGTTACTTTTTACTCATCACTGAGACAAAATACCTGATACCCAAAGTTGGGAAAGGAAAGGTTTATTTCTTACAGTTTTTGGAGGTTTCAGTCCATACTTAGTTGGCTCCAAGGCAGGGTGGCATGGCGGGGCCGCAGTTCATGGCAGCTGCAAACAGCAAGGCGGAAACCGGCAAGAGAGAGACACACCTTCTTCCTGCCATTACATCACATCCTGGCTCCACCCCTAGGCCAGTATAGCACTCACACCCCCAACCCAATCACTAGACAATGAACCAATCACAAATGCATAATGCAAAGGCATGAGGCTTGGGGGCCATTGACATAAACCATGACATAAAGATTTTACAGGTGTTGAGATCATCTGATATTTGTCCTTTTATTTGTCCTGACTTATTTCACTTAGTATAATCTTGTCCGGATTCATTCATGTTACAAATGACAAGATATCTTTTTTAAAGACTAAATAGTATGCTGTTGTGTATGTAAGTCACATTTTTCTTACCTTTTCATCCGTTGATGGACACTTGGGTTGATTCTCTATCTTGGCTATTGTGAATATTGCCCTAGCAAACATGAGAGTGCAGATGTCTGTTTGACATGTTTTTCCTTTGGTTATATAAATGTTCCTTGACCTACAGCAGTATTATATCCTGATAAACCCATTGTAAATTGAGAATACCACAAAGCAAAAATCCATTTAATATACACAATCCCCTTGTTATGGATTAGATCTAAAATGTTCCCCAAAAGTCTTATGTGTTTGAAAGATCACATGGGATGTTGAAGATTAGATCGTGGGACAGTATATTCTTCAGTGAATCTATCCATTGATTAGCTCAATAGTTAAATGTATTGTTAGGAGCTGTGGCTTGGCTGGAGTTGAGTCTCTATGAGTGTGACCTAGAAGGGTCTATTCTTTTCCCTTGTTCCTCCTCTGGACACCCTTGTGCAGTGCCCCTGTGCCATCTTGTTTCTGTCTTGGAGCCACCCTACTGTGGATTGGTAAAAGTGCCTAATGAATGACTGAACATTCTAGTTCAGCAACACAGTGCACTATGAAAGATCAGCTGTTTCTTTTGAAGCTGTTGCTCGCTGCTACTTCCCAGCATTCCCAGAGGATTATACAGCACATCACTAGCTGGGAAATGATGAAAAATATCAAAATTTGATGTAGGGCTTTTGTTGAATGTATGTCACTTTCATACCATCATAAGTTGGGGACCTTCTGTATGCTCAGTAGTAGGATTGTTGCATCATATGTTAGTTCTGTTTTAATTTTTTGAGGAACCACAGCACTATTTTCTATAGTAGCTATACTCCCTATCTTTACTGAAGTATATTGTATGCATAGTAATATGCACATATTTTGAGAGTACAATTCAGTGACTTGGGCAAATGTATATATCCTTGAATGTGTTGACACCCCAGGGAGCGCCTTCCAGACTCTTTACAGTTACTTCTCTCCCACATTCTGCTCCAAGTAGCTACTGGTTTCAGTTTTGTTACTGTGGATTAGTTCTGCCTGTTCTAGAACTTCACACCTTTTGCTCATCAGAGTATTTTTGAGGTTCTTCATTTGTTTTATTTTTTGTTGCTGACTGACCCCATGCTTAAATTTTAAAATAACATTTGTATATAAGTGTGACTTAGTAGTCAAAAAAGTGAAGCCTTGGAGCGATTTAATAATGAAAGTTCCTGTAGTTTCTTGTGTCTACAGTGTTGTTGCTCAAGTTTAGGGAATTATTTTGATAAAGTTCATTTTCTACAGTACCTGATACCTATGCTTTTTTCCTTCACAAATTCTACTTTACCTTCCTTTTACTTACAGTTAATGAGCAAAAGTGATAATTGAATGGATTATATGGTATCTATGCTAGTATGAAATACCATTGTGGCCTTTTCTCAATCAGATATGGGTTTTCCCAGCTTTATTAACATTTTGTAAGCTTATCCCCCACTCATATTCAAGAGCCTATTCAGGTGTCATGTGACATAAAATTTATTTTTAATTGTTTCTATAGCAAGTATTATACCTGGAAGAAAAAAAACCTGAGAATTATAGCACTAAGGTGATATGAACAGAATATTAGAAATCAAATTCTAACAGATATTAACTGAGATATCAAATAGAATGAATTTAAAAGCTGAAGCTCTTATCCCAGAAACCAAGAATTCTAAGAGGGATCTAGGAATGGCCTTGACAGCCACAAGTCAAATCAAATCATAAATGGTGATTGAAAACTAGGAATTCTCTACATCATCCTACTCTAGGCCCAATTCTGACACTTCAGGGATCTTGCTAGTACCCTGTCACCCAGGTGTTTCTATTTTTACTAGATGCTTACACTATATTTTTCCTTAAATTTTCTATTTTAAACATTGTGTGTTGTTGGAAGATGACAGTTTAGTCCTCCTTCCACTCCCCCTTCCCCACTCCATTTCATCTTCTTCCTTAATGCTCTCTAAAAATAGTAATTGTATGCTAGTGTTGGTTAAATAGTGCTCATTTTATTATAAATATGTAAATAGTTACAGCTAAGCTATGCAATATGTAAGTTTTCTCTGATGTAATTTTTTTTGCTTCTGCTGTCTTTCTGTGAATTAATGATTGAATGGTCCTGTTGCCTTTCTTCTGTGCTGTAGTCTCCCTTTCTTGGATTCCATGTTTCATCTCTTCTGTTTTTCTCTTGTATTGGTGGATCACATTCCACAGAAATTTCCTCAGGTGTGCTGCATAAAATGTTCACTTTTTGAGAGTTTGCACATCTGAAAATGTGTTTATTCTTTTTTCAGACTTGAGTGAGAGCTTTTCTGGGAAATAATTTTGAAGGTATAACATTCCTTTGTCTTACAGATTTTGAAGGTATAAGGTTCCTTTGTCTTACAGATTTTGGTATTGCTGTTCAGGAAAGTCTGATGCCATTGTGACTCCTAATCCTTTGTATAAAACCTTCCTTTTATTTTTTATTAAAAGATTTTGGATTGTCTTTTACACCTGTGTTCTTAAGGTATCAATATAGATAGTTTTTTCACCTCATTGTCCTAAGCAGTTGGTATGCTTTTTTCAATTTGGGAACTCATCATTTTTGTTTTGAAAAATTTTGTTTCTATATTTTAGATTTTATTAATATTTTTTCTGCTCCATTTTTCTTATTTTCCCTCCCCTGGATCTAATATTTGGCAAGTATTGGACTGTTAGTTCAATCCTCTCATTTTCTTTTGTTTTTTACGTTGTGTGTGTGTGTGTGTTCATGCATGTGTTTTGCTTCTTGGAGAATTCATCACGGATGTTTTCTAAACTTTGTTTCATTTAAAAATTTTTTTATCGGGCTGGGGATTTAGCTCAGTGGCATAAGCACTTGCCTTGCAAGCACGTGGTCATGAGTTCGATCCTCAGTACCGATTTAAAAAAAATTTTTTTTTTATCATGTAAAATATTTTTCTAAGAGTTGATTTTCATTTTCTGAACTTTTTATTGTTAACCTGTCTTGTTTCATTGATATAATAATTTCTCTTAATTTTCCTCAGGATATGAATTACAGGTTTTTAAAAATTCTAACTCCAAGCTGGGCTCAGGAGTGCATGCCTGTAATCTTAGCAGAAAGGGGAACTTAGTTAGGAGGTTTGCATGTTTGAGTCCTGCCTGGGTAGCTTAGTGAGACCCTGACTCAAAATAAAAAATAAAAACAGATGGGAATATTACTCAGTAGTAGAATGCCCCAGGTTTGATCTCTAGTACCATACAGGTGCACACTTGCATGCATGCACGCACGCATACATGAACTCACATTTCTTGTGTGATTTCTGTTTCCCTATCAGCACCCCTTCCCACCTCAGTACTTCTTTCTTTTTGTATGTTTTGATGCTTGTCTTTGTTTGGATGTGTGATGATCTTTGGCTAACAATTTGTTTGAAAGAGGGAAAGAACTAATTGGGAACTCATAACATGTTATGAGACTCATCGGTGACATTGGACCTTTTAGAACTCGGGAGATTTTTCAGTGAAAACTTGAGTATTATTACATACCTAGAAACATGGACTGTGTGACCTGTCAGCTGAGTAGAGCATCTACAAGGAAGATTAGAGAATAAATAATAGCGTTATAGTCTCAAATTGATCATTCCCCATTTAGATGTATTAACATTTTTGTGGTGGTTTGTATTTTCAGAATGCTTTATATCCTTAGTAATTATTTCTAGATTCACTCAAAAGAATGTTGGGAGTAATGTTCTAATTTCATGGGAGAGAAAATGCAGACACAGAGAAGTAGAGGTGCATCCAGGTGAGTCAGTTTTAGAACCAGGATTAGAATTTTGCAAGCAGACAAACCAAGGGAAATAAGTGGGACTGGGAATGAAGAATTGTTATGTACATTAGTATGAATAGGAATAATAACTATATTATGTGTTTGGGCTGGCAAAACTTCGGATTGACCCAAGATCAAATCTGTTGTATTCTAGGTAAAAGAAAATCTGCTTTCATGCAAAATGTTGTTGCATTGCAAACGGGATGAACTTCGGAAACTGTGGATTGAAGGAATTGAACATAAGCATGTCCTGAACCTGCTCGATGAAATTGAGAACATCAAGCAAGTACCTCAAAAGCTGGAACAGTGCATGGCCAGCAAGCACTATCTCAGTGCCACTGATATGTTGGTAAGATAAACAGCCTGTGCTAAGGGTTGTTTCCACTAAGATTTTAAAAAAAGACTCTTTTTTCTTGTTCTTTCAGGCCTGTAATGCACATTAAAAACCAGCCCTTTTAGGATTCACAAGGCCTTGCTGGTGAAGTTCTCCCCCTCAATTCATGTTTGAAGTGGCAGATGACTATTACTTATTATCTGCTTTTGGAACAATGGCAAGACATACTATATAATGGAAGAAAGCAGTACTGAAATCATGTTGCAATCATAATAATAGGTGTTTTTAAGCTTCAGAGGAAGATAATGAATCCCATTTTTGTCTTGTTTTGGTTTTTGCTTTGATTTGTTTTGTAGGAATTGAACTCAGGGATTCACATATACTGGGCAAGTGCTCTGTTACTGAGCTATATCATCAGCCCTTTTTTCTAAAATTTTATTTTGAGATAGGGTCTTACTAAATTGCCTAGGCTGTCCTGAAACTTTTGATCGCCTTGTCTTAGTCTGTCAAGTAGCTGGGACCACGGGCATATGTCACCAGACCTAGCATGAATCTCATTTTTAAAGAATGAAATTTACATGGCACAGAATTTTTAAAGATTTATAAACTTGATGCTCAATAAATTATTTAAAAGAACTTTAACCTTAGGACTTTGTTAGTTTTTTTTTTTCTTTTCAATTAATAACAAAGAAAATAATGTTTTGAGTCTTATGCTGCAGACAACCTTGTTAAAGCGAGGGTACTCAATACCCTAGTGTTTGGCCTCTATCTTAGTCTGTTGAGTTTTGCTACATTATGAATTTGTGAAAGTTCCTAGGATGTTGTTGTTGGTGGTAGGTATGAAGCAAATGAATGAAAAATAAAATTGCACATTTTGCTCCCTAATAATCCTCACTTTCCCAAGGCCTGTGACTCTTAAAGAAGGCTACCCTATCTTTCTGCCTATTCTACACACACATACCCACTTTCATCTCATTCAGAGTTAGCAGAGGACTGCAGAAGCTCTCAGCAGCAGAATGATTGTATTTGAATTGTTTTTTTTTCCACAAGAGGTAAAAGCCCTTTATCTTTATTTCTCCAAATTAGATTAGCTGTAACACTAGGAACACAGATTAAATATGGTAAATATCTCTAATTCATTCCAACTTCCCAGAATAATTTTGCTATAAGTCTTTCATGAAGCGTTTTAGGGAAAATCGATAACCAAAGAGTGGGGACTGTCATAGTATTTTGTCTTGCATTGAAACCTGGTTATGAATGGACTGAGCAGTCATTTTTCACAGTGGAAGGTTAATAATGTTCTGCTCATGAGAGTTACAGGATTGGTTACAGCATCCTCGTCAAAGTGATATCTTCCTTAATAATGACTATATATTGTTCAACAGAAAAATATTACTTCTCAGCTTTTGTGTTGAATTATATTTATTGGAGTAAATTATGAAGATTCAGAAATCAGAATAGATAAGCATATATATATATATATATGTGTGTGTGTGTGTATAGGATATATACATCTGTTCGAATTGCAGTTTTTGGTAGTGAGCCTGCTTTCAAGTAAATGCCACATATTAAATTAGATCATTAGAATTTATTTCTATAATATGTTCATTTTAAGATTTCAGATTTTTGGTTTATGGTTTTTATTTCTTAAGGCTAGTCAATAATGAACTCTATCTCCTTTTTTAAAATTGTTTTTTTGGGCCAGGGATATAGCTTAGCAGGACGGTGCTGCCTGGCGAGTGCAAGGTCCTGAGTTCAATTTCTGGTCCCAGGGAAAAAGAAAATTGGTTGATTTTTCTTTAGGAAGGACTTCATTGCATGGGAAATTAAGTGGGGAAGAGGCTTGGGTATTGAGAGAGAAGCGTTTAGGCTATCATCTATATCTTTCCAGCTTTGTAGAAGGAAAAAAAATTTTTTTAACAGAATATTGCTTTGCAGAAGAAAATTATCGTTTTTTCTAATGAAAAAAAAAATCTGAGATCTAAATAGAACCAATTTCAGTACCATGATCATCTGTTCTGTCTAACATCATTGGGTTGAGTAGTGAGAAGTGGGGTGGTGAGGTAGAATAGTTGGCTCCAGAACAGGGTATGTATGTGAGGTATATTTCCAAGAAATTTTGTTCCTTTTGTTTTTTATTTGTAGTTTATGTACGGCATATGCTAATCCTTTGTCTTCTAGATGAAAAATCAAGTGGGAAATTAATTTTACCTTGTTTATGGTATCTTTTATTATAAAAATTTTACAATTTTAATGTAGTAAAATTTCTTTATTTGTTCATATCATATGATTTTATTTTAAGAACTTTTGCTTTGCCATGTCTTACAGAGATTAGCCTATATTTTCTTCTTTAATTTATCAAAAGTCCATTTTTGTGTGTGATATGACTATGGATCTAATTTTATTTTTCTCTCCTTTATAGCCAGTTGGCTCTCAGACGATTTATTGAAATCCTTTTTCTATTGATTTATAATGCCAGTTGTCACATACTAGGTTTTCACTTATGCATGAGTTTGTTTCAGTGTTCTTTCTGTTGTTCAGTTGATCCTGTCCGTACCTGTGAACTAGGTGATTTTAATTATTATCGTTTTATAATATAACTTTATAGTTATTTTGCTTCAAAATTATCTTTGCTCTCCTTGGTCCTTTATTCTTCTGCAGAATTCCACAAAAAGTATAATAGGATTTTGATTGACTTTAAAAACATTGCTGTGCTAGCAATATTGAGTCTTCTATCAGTGAACAGGATATGCCTCATTTGTGGAAACCTTCATTTATGTCTTCTAATAATGCTTAGTAATATATTTCCTAAAAGTACTGTATTAGATATATTTCGTTAGATTTAATCTGGGCATCATATATGTTTTGAAACTTTTTGAAGATAGTAGCTCTTTGTTAATTATAGCTTCTAGTTATTTGTGCTGGCATATAAATATGTGATAGATTTATCTTTTTAAATTTACCATGTAGCTTCCTGAACTGAGTTCCCAATCCTGTTTGCTTGCAAAATACTGAGATCTGGATCAAATTTAACCCATTCTCTGAATGTTTCAGATACCTAGACACTTTTTTTTTTTTTGCTTTACATTCTTATAAACCACATATATTTCATTGTGACATAATTGCTTTTGTTTGTGTGGTAGGTCCTTAGGGGTGGGGTTGTGCCTTATGTATGTTTTCTGCCCTGTACCTAACATAGTATGGTTCATATAGGCAGAATTCACCACTCAGCACCCAAAAGTGATAACTGAATGGAAGATTTTAATACTGGTGCATATTAAAAAACCAAAAACCAAAAACCAAAAAACAAACAAACAAAAACTCAGAAATCTTGTTTGTTTTCTAGAGGTCCAGGTCTGTTTTTTTTCTCCTATTAGTGTTTAGTGTTTGTTATTTAGAATGACATGCTTCTCTTGTTTCTAAATTTTCTGTTCCATAATATTTAAATGAACAACAATAATTATAGCATAGTTAATTTGTGAGTACCTACTTGTACCATTTTAAGAATATGACATTTGTTAATCTAGTTAATTTTCATAAGAACTCTACAGGTTTCTGAGATCATTGCCATTTTACAGATGAGGTGGTTATTTAACATGATCTGGGGAGATGACATATCCCAAAATAAGCAATGGTTTGTATATTCCAGTTAACAAAGATTTCATTGAAAGTGGGATTTTAAGTGTGTCTAAGAGGTTGCAAATATTCTTCAACTTGGTCTTTTGTATATGAGTGAAGAGTAAGTTCTATAATTGCTCTTTCACTGGACTTTATATAAAAATAATCATATTTCTTTTCCCCATGATTACATATTATTGGGAGTAAAACCTACCTAAGGAATCTCAAAGGTACAAATGGAAAACTTTGCTAAAAAATATCAGAGGAAAATAAAGCCAAAACAATCTAGTCTTTCAAAACTCCCTAATTTTCTTGGATTTGTTTGTCAGGAGATACTACATTTTTCATTTGAAGGGAGGTACAGATGCAGATATGTGATAATTTGATCTCTACTCAGTATGGGTTAAATCCAGAGTATTGAAATCAGTGGTGACCTGTGGTTCTTGCCAGCTCCTGCAATTCTGTTTCACCATCAGACTGGTCTAGTAGCTATAGGCTGGGCTTGTAGGTGGGATATTTATTTATTCTTTGGTATGATAACCCAGGTATTGCATAAAATAATTAAACTGTCATTGCAGGGAATGTCTGCAAATAAACCTGGTCTTTTTGTTTTTGTTTTCAAGGTAAACTGCTGCTGTTGGCTTATGCAAAGCTAACAGTGATCCAACAAGAAACCTGTATCCATTACACAGAAATCAGAAACTTGATTAATATTGTAGCCTGTAGTTTTGTGATACGTGTGGTTTAAATTAGACCTTTGCAGTCATTGTGCTGGGTTGATGCAAGCACGTTAATGACATAATTTCTGGTTACTGCATCACATTTCTGCAGTCTGTCTTTTGTATTCCACTCACATTAATTGAAGTAATTTTGCCAGTGAAGCGTGTTTCAGACCTCTGCATTTAAATTGAAATTTTAATTCCCTTATTGTCTTGAAAAGACTGCTGAAGATGCCTTGTTACAGGTTTCATTATCACTCAAAACACTCCAGCTGCTGGTTCTAATGTACACTGACTGATTAATTCTGGGAAGAATTATTAATATAAGAATAGCAGCTTCTTCCCAGTGGTATGAGCTAACATGGAAGATATTTCACGATAGTTAATATTTTTATAAATTTTTTTCCCAAGGAAAATTTGTGTGTAGAAGTCTGCATCTCACTACATTTGCACAGAGTGCTTTGAAAACCACTTATACAAGTTCTGGTTTATCAGCCCATAGAAGTCAGTTCATAATTGCATTCAATCACTAGAAACCAAGCCAGTGTGAGTAGTTTTGAAGCACTTTAGCTGACAGTCATAAGACTTGCAACTAAAATAGTTTTTCATTTCTAAGCCTTCCTGAGATTATAGAGACTTTGAATGTCTGTTAAGCATTTTGTCTTTGTTTATTGTCTTTACAAAAAGAATCCATAGCTGTATAGTCAGGTAAGAATTATTATGATAATTACAATAATAACATATTTATGTAACTATCTTCTTCTCAGAGGATCTCTAAATGTTTTCCTGAGAGAGTGATATAATGGAATTATTACACTTACACTGAAAATATGATCCTATCTGGGATACAGAAAATAAGGCAGCTATTATTTAATTGAATAGTTTTTTAGAATTGTCTAATAAAAGTTGGTATATTTGTAATATTGTCAGTTATAATGGATCTTTTGCAGTTGTTGGGTAATGTCTATTTTTTGGTTGTAAATGTCAACATGGGTCTTAGCTTGGTTTGAGTAGATGTATGTCTGAATTCCATTTTTTTTTTTTTTTTGAGACAAGTCTTTCTCTGTAGTTTAGGCTGGCCTTGATTTCACTGTGTAGCCCAGGCTGGCCTCCAACTTATGGTGATCCTCCTGCCTCAGCCTCCTGAGTGATGGAATTACAGAATGTGCCATTGAATTCCAGTTTCGACTAATCTTACTAACTGGATGACTTATTGCTAATCATTTATCTTTGCTGAAGGTTGGAGTTGAGAAAAATACATGCTACCAAAGGTCATTGAAAGGATTAAGTGAGATATTAAACTATGTACATAAAATATTTGCAGGATACATAGTATGTGTTCTAAAATGTTATTTATTATTATTTGGTTATTTTAGTTCATACTATACAAAAGGATATGGTGATTGTTCTCATCTTGCAATATTACAAACTGGTATGTAGGCTTACTTATTTTTAGCTAGTAATAGAGTTGAAGTAGTACTGTTAAGGATTTTTGACTCCTTTCTTCTTGGCCCAACATGGAGATTACCTGAATATAAGAGTAGCTACCTCTTATTTTATTTCTTAGCCTACCTTTTAAAAAAGTTATTGTTTTGATTATACATACTTTTGGTGTTGTGATATATGTATACAATGTGTGATCATTAAATCAGGATAGCTTGCATTTCCATCTTGTTAACCACTTTAAGAATTTTGATTAGCAGCATATTGTACCTGTTTATGAGTTACACTGATATTTCAGTGTATATATATATATAATGTGTGCTGATCAAATGAGAGTAATTAACATTTCTATCTTCTTGTCCTTACTTTGTGTTTTGAACTATTGAACTCTTCTATTTATTTATAAAACTTGGAAAAGGATATTCTGACCTCCCTTATACTGTAGAACAAGCTTTACTACTTGTATCTAGTGGAATTTTGTTACCTTTGTCTAACCATCTTCTGTCTCTTATTTTCCATCTTCCAGTAATCGTGATTCTATATTCAGAATCATGACTCTGTTTTTGATGTCCATATACGAGAGAGAATATATGGTATGTTTCTTTATGTGTCTGATTTATTTTATTTAACACAATGTCCTCTAGTTCCATCCATTTTGCTGCAAATGATAGAATTTTTATGTGGCTGATAAAGACTTCATTTTGTTTATATACCACATTTTCTCTACCCACTTAGCCACTGATATGCAGTATGTTGCTTCCATATCTTAGCTATTACGGATAATGCAACAATAAACTTGAGCATGTAGGTATTTGATATGCTGACATCATTTCCTTTGGATATATACTGAGAAGTGTGATAGCTGCTGGGTCATATAGTAGATTTTGTTTTTAATAGGGATATGCTGTGTTGCTCAGGCTGGTCTAAACTCTTAGGTTCAGATGATCCTTCTGCTTCAACCTTGTGAGGACTAGAACTATAGGCACAACACCACTGTGCCTGGCTTACTTTTAGTTTTTGAGGAAACTCCATGTTGTTCTCCACGCTGGATATACAGATTTTACATTACCATCACATAGTTACCAGTGTTTCTTATTATGATTGTTGTTATTGCTATCTTTTTGATAATAGCTGTTTTAACTAGGGTGAGATAATATTTTATTGTGTTTTTGATTTGTAATTCTCTTAACTGCTAAAGATATTGAGCAATTTTCATAAATTCATTGGTCACTTGAATTGCTTCGTTTTTTCTTTCCTTTCTTTTTTTTGGCTGGTGATTTGAGTATTAAACCCAGAGCATTACTAATGCTAGACAGGTGCTTTATCACCGTGCTGTATTCTTAGCTCCTGAATTTCTTCTGTGAAGTATAATAATTAATTAATTACATATTTTTGAATTGGATTTTTTTTTTGTTACTGAGTTTTTTATATTCTGGATCTTAATTCTTTGTCAGATGCATTGCTTTTAAACACTTTCTCTGCACTTTAAGTTGCTTCTTCACTCTGTTGATTTTTTTTTTTACTATGTATAAGCTTCTTTTTTTGATATAATCCTATTTGTCTATTTTTGGTTTTGTTTACCGTGCTCTAGAAGTGTTATCCAAATAATTGTTGCTTATACTGATGTTTTGAGGTGTATATTCTGTGTTCTTTTAGTAGTTTCACAGTTTTAGGTTTTACATATAGGTCTTTGACCCATTTTTAGTTGATTTTATATAAGGTGAGAGATATGAGTCAAATTCAATCTTCTGCCTGTGAATATAGAGTTTTTCCAGCACCATTTATTTAAGAGACTCTCTTCCGGTGTATGTTTTGACATTTTGTTAAGAATCACAGGATGTTATTTCTGGACACACTGTTCTGTTTAATTGGCCTGTATGTCTGTTTTGATGCGAGTGTCATACTGTTTTGATTGCTGAGATTTTGTAGTATATTTTGAAGTCAGATATTTTATTCCTGCAGATTTTCTCTTTTTGCTCAAGATTACGTTAGCTATTTGGAGTCGTTTGTACTTTTAGGAATTTTTAAATTTTTGATTATAAAATGAAAAAATAAAATCGATAATAAAGAATTTCAAAGCAACGTAATAGGAGATTAACAATGGTTAGTATATTATGTATTGTTATTTTCAAAGTAGTTGCTCAGCTTACAAGATAATGGCATGAAAAAATGATCAATGAAAGCCCAACATTCTTTTTGATGAACTAACAGAGATTAGTAGTATAATGATCTATCTTGTATATGTGTTTGTGTATATATATATGTGTGTGTGTGTGTGTCTATATATATACAGATATATATATGTATATATATAATTTTTCTCTTCTTTCTTTTTGCCTTTCCCCCATCCCAGTTATTCTTTCCTTTTGAGCACTTTCTTCCCATTTCACTTTCACAGTATGAGTTTTACATTTTGAATCTTATTTACTCTTTCAGTTTTATACTAAGGAGACAATACAATGTTTATATAATGTTTCAATTATAAGTATGATCTCAGGTTGCATCCATTTAACAAATGCTGGCAGGGCTGTGGGGAAAAAGGAACCCTTCTTTATTGTTGGTGGGAGTGTAGACTGGTACAACCACTGTGGAAATCAGTGTGGAAATTCCTTAAAAGACTAGGTTTGGAGTTTCCTTTCTGTCTAGCTATTTTTCTTTTGGTATTTTCCCAGAATAATTGAAAACATCATACCACAGCAATATATGTACACCTATGTTTATAGCAGCACGATTTGTAATAGCCTAAGTATTGGAAACAACCCAAATGCCCATCAACCATGGAATGGATAAACTAGATGTGGTATTTTTATGCAGTGGAGTACTACTCAACTATAAAAAGCATAAACTTGAGGCTTTTGTAGGATTTTCTTGTTTTAGTTCTTGAGAAAATGTCATTGGTGGTTTGATGAGGATTGCATTGAATTTGCAAATTGCTTTGGGTGGATGGAGATTGTAATAATATTCTTCCATACCATTCTTAATAATGGAAGGTCTTTCAAATTTTTTGTATCTTTTTCAATTTATCCCATCAGAGTTTTATAATTTTCATTATAGAAATTTTTCTGTATTTTGGTTAAATTTATTTGTAGGACTTGTGTTTTGTTTGTAACTAATGTAAATGAGATTTCTTCCTCAGAAGTATCATTCTGATGTACAAAGTGCTACTGATCCTAGTGTTCTCACTTTTGTTTTAATCCTGCAACTGAATTTGTTTGACAATTTTCATATTCTTTTGGTAGAATCTTTAGGTTTTTTGGTATAGAACTGAGCCTTGTGCAAAGAGGGAAAATTTGACTTTTTCTCTTCCTACTTCTATGTATTTTGTTCTTCTTACCTAATTGTTCTGGATAACATGTCTAGTATTATGTTGAATAAGAGTGAGTGAGAGCGGCTATCTTCATTTTGTTTTAGGTCCTGTATTCAAAATATGTTTCCTGTGTTTTCTCCCTCTTCCCTCCCCCATGCTCCTCTTTTTCTTCCTCTTCATCTTCTTCCTCCTCTCCTCCTTCCTCCTCTTTTCCTGTTTTTCCTCTCCTTCTCCCTCTTTCTCTTCTTCATCTTCCTCTTCTTCCTCTTCTTCTTCTCCTTACTCTTCTTGTCTCCTCCTTCTTTCTTTTCCTCTTCCTTGTCTCCTTCTTCTTCCCGTCCTCCTCCCCTCCTCTCTTCCTCCTCCTTCTTCTTCTAAGTGGCCTTTATTATCTTTATTATGTTTAGATATGTTCCTTTTGTACTTAACTTATTCAGGTTTTGTGTCATTATCTATTCTGCCTATATACAAGTGTATGTTTATACAGAATTTACTGATTTTATAACTTTGAGCAGTGTAACTGTGTCATTCACAAGTACGCATCCACTATCAAATGATTAAGGTGCAACCAAGAAAAAAATAGTCAAAACATATATTCCTTTTACCTGGCTTTAGAATTTCTGAGGTTGCATGGATTTATTTTTTTCACACTATTCTTGGAACGGTATTGAGATAAAAGCAGTGTGGGTATCACAAAGTGGACATCTAGTGAATTTATTGAATTTAACCTGAAAGAGGTTCAGAAACTCTGTGAAACAGTTCCAGTATTCCTTATACATTTCTCCATAGCATAACCATATACAAATGGTCAATCATGTAATAGCCATTGCTAAAGTCCATATGTTTCTAATATAGAATATCAGTTTTAAGGAATAAGACCAATATTGTATAGTAATAAGCTATCAGGGAAGAATCTGTGATATAGTTTGAAGACAGACCAATGATTGAGTCCTCAATATATGATGCTGCTGCTGATCTCTCTGGTTGTGGGTATGTTTTTTATCAAGATAACCTTAGTCTTGAAGGAGTTTACATGCTAGTAGGGAAAAAAAATTTCTCACATCATGGTACATACAGTGAAGAAGCATGCAGTAAGAATGGGAAACTCTCTAGGCATGGTGATGCACATCTGTAATCCTAGCACTTGTGAGGCTGAGGCAGGAGGATTTCTGTGAGTTCAAGGCTAGTCTGCACTACATGGTGAGACCTTGTCTTAAAACAAAACAAAACAACACAAAACAAAAAGCTGTAGCACTTCTAGATGTATTTGGAACCCCCCTTATTCCTTGAACATCCATACCTGATCTCTGTAATTGAATTAAGAAAATCTGAAAATGACATTATTAAATGAGCAACTCAGGATCTTGCACTTGCCGGGCAGGCACTGTGCCACTGAGCTGTATCCCTGGCCCATAACCGTTGGTTTTTGTGTCCTAAATTAATTATACTTGTGACAGCTTTATTTTCCTCTTGTAGAATGTAAAAGTACAAAGTATTGGGCTGGAGATTTAGCTCAGTGGAACGTGCGCCTGCGTGGCCGCGCAAGGTTGTGAGTTTGATCCCCAGTGCCAAAAAAAAAAAAAAAAAAAAAAAAAAGTACAGAGCATTATAGTAACTTTTTCATGCTGTGCAAACTGTTTTATTTATATTTGTTTTTGAAGGCTGAGGTTTCTAAAAACCAAGCTGCTTGATAGATATTTGGGTATTAGTTTTCCTTCTCTTTTCCTTTACTTCTTAAATCTGCTGTTTATTTGCCTCTTTTATTTTAAAGTCAATAGAAATTCTATTTTATTGCATTATACCCTATAAGGTTTGAGAATTTTCATTCCTCTTGTTAGGCTGTAGCGCACTGATTCCTACTGTGCACTGAGGAGGGGATCTTTCAGGAATTTTAAAGCCTAGGTCACATCCTAGACTGATTAAAGCAAAATCCCTAGTGATGGGCCACTGACTTCCATGAAATCTGACATGCATTCTCCAGGTGAATTCAGTGTGCAGATAGATTTGGAACTGTTGATGTAGGGTTTAACTTGTGCTGTTGAGTGAACCAAAACTCATCATCCTTGTCTTCATTTTGTATATGCTCTAAGTGGTTAGAAATCAACCAGGTATTTGTGCAAAACACACATCATGTGATAATTTGCATTCATGTAGAAACATTGTTTGAAGATGCTTTGCTACCATCCCCTATTGTAATTTTGGAGTAAAGCTGGTGAGCACTTGATTTTTAATTTTCTAGCGTATTTGGTTAAAATGAGTCTATTTTAATAATTCAGTTTAATAATTCTGCTGGTTTGGATTGATTTACCATTCTTTAGAGCAGTCATCTTGATCTAATTTTGAGCATCTCTGCTGTGTCGTCATCTGACTTATTGCATTGGGACATACATTTATTAATTGACAGGTGGTGGCTATGTACACTGTGGCAAAGTTGAAACAAAATTTGAATGCAAAAATTTCTTACCAGTTCAATGAACTTAGAGAAATACATCTTTTTGTCTCCTAACCATTTAGTATTCTTATCTGTATTGAGGATATATAAAAACTCTGCTACTTTATTGAATGATTGTGAGAATGAAAGTGAAATATTATATGGGAAGAGTACTTTGTAAAATATAAAGCAGTATATACATTTAAAGTGTTGTGCATACTATAACTTTCATCACTGTCACCCAGTGGCAGGTAAAAAGAAAAGGCAGGTGTCTTGGACTTGTCTACATTAAGCAGCATTTCTATTCTGGTTCCAGCTTCACTAATGCACATATACTGTTTAGTGAGATAGATCATGTATGTGTTTATACACTTGAACCTCCAGGTATGTTAATATTACCCAAGTCATTTGTTATCGTATTCATGATTTTTAGGTTCTCAAATCAATTTTCTTGAACAAGTTTTTGATCGGTCAGTCTATGACCAAATGGGAATCAGATTTGTGGAAATGTGGTGGTGACCACCCAGGTTCTTGACAGGAGCATTCTTTCTCAGCTTTATGATGTTTTGAGTGTGCTGATCAGTAGCTTTTGCTTAACTTGACAGAGTAAGAGGCGCTTATTGAACAGTGTTTTCTCTGCGATTCATCCTGATACTGATTACTTGTTGCCTGGCTCTTAAAATGAAAAAGAAAAGAAAAAACCTCTCTTCTTTTATATTCCTTTGTGAAATTTTAAGAGTTCATATTACTAAAGAACTGTGTAAGAGCTGAGCATTTCTGAAAGCTTTGGGGCTCTTGCACAATGTGGGTGAACTTGTCTTGATTTAAGTTGGGCTTGAAGTGGTTCTCAGAGACTTCCTTTGCCAACTGCGAAGAACAAAGTTGTTCTGTAACTTCTTCGAAGAGCGAATAAGATGATAGGGTAAGTGACTTTGGGATCCTTGTTAAAACAAAATGTCTTTCCTAGCAGTCTCTTGGATTTTTGGAGAAGAAACCTTTTTTTAATCTTCTCTTCAAAGAGCACTTGATGTGAACTGGGAATTGAAGAGACCATGAGGTTTAGAACAAGGAGAAATTTTTGTTTCTGAGCTTTGCTGTACTCATCTTATAGTTTTTAATGTTAAGGAAAGAATTAAAGTTTTTAATTATAATATGTTCAGAAAAACATTTGTATATATATACACAAAAGGATATTTATTACAGTAAGATTTATAAAGTAAAAAACATCAGTGACTTAAGCGTAGTGACTTGAAGTCATTTATTTATATTCACATTGTGTTTCAGTGTAAAAATACTAAAATTATATTTTTAGGAATGGACAGGTGTTCCTAAAGTATTGCTGCATGAAAAAAAAACTTGTATAAATATAATCATTTTTGCAAAAACTGAGTTGAAAGTTGATTGAAGGGCCAGGGATATAGCTCAGTGGCACAGCTCCTCCCTGGCAAGGGCAAGGTCCTGTGTTCCAGTCCTGAGTAAAAAAAAAAAAGGTTCATTGAAGGGAATAGGTTAAATATTATATATTATTACATCTGATGAGTGAAGTTATATATCATTTAAGTTTTCTTGGTTTAGTTATAGATTCTTTTTTGGAATTTGGAAGAAACAAAGTTTAAAAAAGTAGTGATTTAATAGACTAGGGTGTGGCAAAACTGACTGGGAAGTAGGTATGACCTGTGCATTAGAAGATCTTGGACATATGTGTGGAACAGTTCCCAAACCCTGTACTTGGACTTCTCCTGAGAACTTGAGCAGATTTTCAGTAGGCCGGCCTAGAGCTGATGTCAGCCTGGGACATGGGATCCCAACGCTACTCAGAACCATTCTTGTGAGTTTCCTTAAGATTTGGACAGCATAAAAGAAGAGGCTAGCAATGAAGAGCTTGCTATATATAGCTCATGCTGCATTTCCAGATGCAGTGTGTACTTTTATTTTTGCTTTTAGCCTCTTCTCATTTGCTTTGCTCAAGCTCACACAGTAAACTTGGTCATGAGTTCTTTTGGCTTGTTTTGTTCAATTCTTTGTTCCAGACAGGAGAACCTGTAATCTAACTCCACAGGGAGAAGCAAGCAACTCAGAAGCCAATAATGTTTGGTTGGTGATCCACTGTTAAAAACAGGCTACTCAATAACTGTAGCGTTCTTGGCCTTTTTTTTATTTTTTATAGTCTGTAAAACTAGGGTGGAAATTTTTGACAGCCTTTAAAGATCTTATACAATACAAAGTTCTTACATTTCTTCTCTCAGATACTGGCCTTTTATGAATACTGGGCTGATGAATTGTTTTAGAAGACTTAGAAAAAATAACCAAAGAAAGAAAAAAATTTTCCTTTAATAAAATATAGAGATTATTCATGGTTAGAATGCCTAAGGTTTCATAACAAAAATATTTAAAAAGACTGGTTCCAAAGATAGCTTAAGAATAGCAGCATAAAATGGAATGCTTTTACGAACAAGTCTTTTTTATGATAGTAAAAGGGTGAGATCTTTGATGACCCTAAAAGTCTCATTTGATATCTTTTGAGTTTTACTGTCCAAGATAGATTTGAAGACACTTAAAAGAAGAAATCCATAAGTAAAAGGTACTTTCTTGGCAACACTCTTACTTTAGCCTTTCTTTCATTCACTTATCAATAACTTCATCTCATTTACTTTATCCTATGAGTTCCATTATCTCAGGCACTCTATTGCATTAAGCCCTTAGTGCCTAATATCACCTCATTTACATTGACACATGCTTGACCTCAGCCCTTCTCTTCTCTTTGTTAATGCATCAACAAGCAGTGATATGTCTCTGGAGCATTATCATTTGGCTGTTAGCTCAACTAATAACAACCATTCATTTGAGCTGATGAAGGTTTATTAAATAAAAACATGCAGTAACCCTGGAAAGGACAATGGAGGTAGACAGCATCCTGTTTTTAATGGTGGGAGCACACTGAGTCTGTATTGTAAGTAGTTCTTTAGGGTTTCTTGAATGAGGTGGGGAACCTGAATGGGTGTGATCAATATTCTGCTAGCAGATTGATTTAAGAATGGGCATTTTTGATTGCCTGACTTGATTGCTGTTGATTAGCATACAGGCTGAGGAGTAAGGAAGAGAAGAGGTGTTTTTGCTCCAGGCACTTGGCCTTGCCCAGTGTTGTAGCTATCTTGGGAAGCCTGTTTTAAGTACTAAACTGTCAATAGCCCAGAGGCCTTCAGACAGTGGCAAAGCAGAGCCTCAGGGAGCAAAAAACATTTTCTTAGTCTTTTCCAGTGAAGTTAGGGTCAGTGATCATTTTTCCTATAAATCCCCTAAGATTTCCCAAATCCTTTATTAGAGACTTGAGCCTTGAATGGTTTCAATTTATTCTTCCTTGTATGTCCCACACCCCTCCCAACCAACATTTTTGAATGAAGACCTTATATAGCCCAACTGTTGTTATGCCATAGCTGTTGTTATGCCATAAAGTTAAATGGATGATATTATTTAATTTATTGTTAACAATTGGGATTTTCATGAACACGTATATACTGGCTTGTACCTTTATGTTACATATATATACTATGCTATTCTAGTAATAAAATTATTTTTAATTTATCTAATGCAATTAAGTGCATAGGGTTGCATAAAATTTATGATGTTCTACAAGAATCCTGTTATGTTCCATACTCACCAAAGCTTTCAGATTTGCTTCTAAAACTGTTGTTTCTAAGTCTAAAATAACATAGAGAAGTCTCTCTCAAGAAATGAATTTACACAGAAATAAAAGGGGGCTTATAATCTTGAATGCATAAGCTGTGACAAATCATAGGGACATCCAAAGTACAAAAGAAGACTGGGTTTTTAAAGGTAAAATGAGGAAGGTTACATACGTTATTTTGAAATAACTGTCTTTGGCTACAGAGATTAACAGCAACAGAGGCACCTGTCCAAATTTACATAAGACAGTTGCTTGTGTAGGTGTCCTTGTGATGTAGAGGAATGAAACTCCTGACCTATTATGTCCCGTAAGAGCTCGTGTTCTCTAAAATTGAAGAATGAATTTTAGGAACAACGGAGGTGAAGAGTAGAATATATTTACTGAGAGAAAGAAAGCTTCTGTCTGAAGAGAGACAGAAAGGGGTCCTGAGTGGGTTGCCCAGGACTCTGTCTTTTCCAGGGACTTTTATAGAGTAAAACCATGGGTTCAAGGGCTGGGAAAACTGGGATCTCACAAAGCAGATGGGCATAAGGTGGGACATACTTATAGTTAGCCAATAAGATCAATAGTTTAGGTAAAATTGATTACATTGGGGACAAGTTGGGAAGCGAGCCATGTAGAAAGCTGGCATTCTTAGAGAGCAGTGACTCTTCCCTAGGGATTGGAATGGTGACTCCTGACTTCAAGGTGATCCAGACCTAATCCCTAAGGATTATACTTGAGAGTGTGGTTGCATTTGTTTTGCCTTCTGTCTTGAGATCTGGCCCACAGCAAGAGGTGTGTGTCCCCTCCAAGGTCATCAGATATCTGGTCCTCTGTGTGGATTTCCTCGAGGGCCTAGCCCTATCTAACTGCCTATAATATTTCTAATTGGCTCAGCTGCCTGTAACATTTGCAAAAGAATTCTTTGTGTAAAATTGTGGTGGGCTTTGTTCAAATTGTGGGTTTTGCAATCTTTGTAATAGTTTATTGCTTTTGTTGCTCTTGACTCCATTTGGTTAGTTTGGCATAAGTGACTTCATTTTGATTCTGACAGCTTCCATAGATTGAACCTTATGAAATAGACAGTATTTGATTATTTTTAACTAGTAAAAAAATTATTTTTGTATGGTTCAAATTAATACATGAAAGATACTGTATTTCTTTTAAAGCAGTATTCAGTTTGTTTCACCAGTCGTGTCTGATAAGTATTGCATTGCAGTAAGGTGTAGAAAAGTAGAAGTGTTTGATGAGAGAGAGAATGATCTGGTATTTTTGGTTCATGTGTAATAAACATATTCCCTGCTTGCATAGAGGTGGGTCTGAATTATAGATATTCCTCGTTTAACGGCTGAGTTCAGTTCCTGAGAGTAGGTTGTTAAATGAACCAATCACTAAACAAGAAATTATATATAGTATATACATTACAATATTCAGAACAAGGAGATGGTCAAAGGAAACTTCAGCTGGACGAAGTTACTTTTATTTGCTTAACTCAAATATAGTATTGTAATGTATGACATAAAACTATAGTACTGTACAGTGCAGTCAGCAAAACTTACAGTGTATATAAGCAAGGTGCTCCCCCCGAGAAAGAAGACATCCAGGCCCCATAAACAAGATGTACAGAACTTTACAAAAACAAAACAAATGAACAAACAAAGAGACAAGCATAAATCCAAGTGGTGGGTCAGAAGTCCAGTCGTTAAAACAGGTAGATCATCGAAGGAGGAACATCTGTATTCTACATTAAGAGAGAATTTTAGAGGCTTCTTGTCCCTATCTGGAATTGAGCCTGAAGGTGGACACTTGGATTGGAGGACTGTCTGGGAGAGGCAGGCCTGAAGCCTCTAGAGCAGCAGTGCTTGTGAACCTTTTAGAGTGTTCAGTAATGTAAACAGCTCACTGCAGCACACATGCTATAGGTTCGCCACCACTGCTCTAGAAATTGGCTTCGAGAATTTTTGGGGCAGAGTGGTAGCAGTCATGTAACCTAAGTAAATGTGGTGTCAAGGTATCACTTTACTTATAGTGTTCTTATTTAGATGAGGCTATTCAAAAATATGTTTGTTTAACTTGTGTCCTCTGGAGT
This sequence comes from Dolichotis patagonum, assembly GCA_004027295.1. Taxonomy (NCBI): domain Eukaryota; kingdom Metazoa; phylum Chordata; class Mammalia; order Rodentia; family Caviidae; genus Dolichotis; species Dolichotis patagonum. Next base: position 87,050 of record PVJX010001819.1, on the reverse strand, counting down.
AGCTTATTTCATTTTTTTTTTTTTAACTGCATCTGTAAGTAGGGCTATGAGAACATTTTTTAGAATGATTATTGTCTTACTAGAAAAATGCTTCCTTTAGGGAGATTTACTGACCTATTGAAAACTGTTAAAACATTTTGGAACTGTAAAATCATCAGAATGCTGAAGGAAATATTTGTTTTGGACTCAACAATGGCAATGTATTTGCTTTCTTGGAGAATACTGCTGCCAAAATAGGCATTTTTACTAGCTAGCAGATGGTTTGGTTATCAGGCCAGTTTTTTTTTTTTTTTTATGTACTTATTCTTTCTTTCTTTCTTTCTTTCTTTCTTTCTTTCTGGCTTCACACTTAGTTCATTTTAGAAATATTTGCTAATGTCAGTTGCCTGTGTATGTTCTCTAAATTAAAAAAAAAACCTATATTTTTATTGTAGTTTTTTCAATGGAGCTGCAGCTGAGAATGCCCAGTTTCAGTATTCCTTCAAAATGTTCCCATTGGTTTATATTAGAGTACAAAGTTAGATCGTTTTACGTAATAGCTTGAGTAATACTGGCTAAAGGCAAGCACTTAACTATGAAATAATAATTTACTGTGCTTTACACTAAAATGAAATGGAAAAATATTTGAAAAGAGTTTATGGTAATTAACATATGGTAATTCCTAATTACAAAAATTTTCCATTGTCATAGATTTATATCTCAACTCAAGGTAAAACTTTTTTGAATTCTTGATTATGTACATTTTAAATATATGCTTGACCTAGTGTGTGTGTTACAAAAACATTTTTTTTCTTACATGTTCTAGTAAGAACACATTCTGTCTTTTTCAATATTTTGTGTTAAAATATCTTTGAAATGTTTGCTTATTTTTGTAAGCTAAAGGAAATATTTGATTTCAACTCTTTTTTTTTTTTTTTTTTGTACCAGGGATCAAACTCATGACCTTGTGCTTGCTAGGCAAGCGCTTATGCCACTGAGCTAAATCCCCAGCCCTGATTTCAACTCTTAAATCAGACTTCTGTTATTTCTATGCGTGGTTTCAAACTGTTAACTAAAATACTGATATTCTATTAGGTGGTGATAGTAGTATCCTTTTTTTCTGCAAAATTTGTGATATTCAGTGATACTTATGAACCTGATTTTGATAATTTATTATAGCTATTAACTTGTTGAGGCTATTTTGTTCGTGTCCAGCTTAATCTACCTGCATCTCTTCAACTCTTCCTATAAGATGAATGTATCATTTAAAAAGTATAGTTAATTTGGAAAGCCCAGGTTCATGGTTTGGATCTTCAATGTGTCCTAATGGCCCAAATCTTGAAGACTTGGTTGCTAGTGGCACTATAGGAAGGTGTTAAAATCTTTGGGAGGCAATTCCTAGTGGAAGGAAGTTAGGCCATGGGTGTGACTTTGAAGGTCAGATTGGAACACCAATCCCTTCCTCTCACTTTCATTTCCCAACCGTCAGGAGGTAAGCAGACCTTCTCTGTCACATGCTTCTCTTGCCATGATGTTTTCACTGTGCTGCCACAGGCCCAAAGCAACAAGACTAACCATGGACCAAAACCTTTGAAGCTCTGAGCCAAAATAAGTTTTACTCCTTATAAATTGTTACTTCTACCATTTTATACCAGCAGTAGAGAGCTAACACATCCAATGAAGTAATTTATAAAATAACCATTTCCCATATATTAAAAATCTTTTTTTAAATCCTTAAGTATATATCTAAACATAGAATATTTAATCATTTCTCTCTTAGTAAATCCCGCATAGTTGGAAATGCTTAGTGAACATTTGGAAACCAGACACCACAGTACAACAGAAGTGACCATCAGTAATGGTCTCTTAAGTTGACTATGTTTTCACCAAGTTTTCTTTTATGTGTAAACTTTATGGTGCAGGCTCTTTAAAATATGTAAAGAAAAATTCAAGTCCTTAAACCAATGTTCTGGAGATCAAATGTTACATTGATAACTATTTTCTTCAAATTGGCTTGAGTACCATTTAGTACGATGAGCTAGCCTAACTTCTGTAATTTTAGTTTTATAAAAAGACTTTAAATTAGTGTTTTGGTTACTTTCTCTGGTGGCTGGGGCAAAATACCCAACACTCAAAATTAAGGAATGAAAGGTTATTTAGTTCACAATTTCTGGAGGTTTCAGTCCATGATCAGTTGGCTCAAAGGCAGAGTGGCATGACATGGGAGCAACACTTCAAGGGAGCAGCCAGCAAAAAGCAACCAGGCCAAAAATCAGGGAGAACAGGCCTCTTTTCCCTTACATTGTAAGCAGGCTGCCCCTGCTCTGCACTGCAAGGCAGGTGTAGCACTCAAACCACCTTTGTGCCTTCCTCTTGCAGGAGGATATTTACAAAGTAAGCATCTGGGCTCCCTGCTGAGTCTCTTAGTTAAATTTCTAAACTTCTCAAGTTGGTACAAGGTATCAACCATAACAATAGGTGAAGGCCAGAAAAAAATTGTATTTTCTTACAGAAATGAGAGACTATTCTCTGTTTGTAGTAAGGTTTTCTAACTTCGAAGTTTTAAGACTATTCTTGATTAAATACATGTTAATTGTACTTGTGTTTGGGGTCAGAGAAATAAATGGAGAGATTTTATTTAATGATTATAGTGGTTTAATAAAGGAAAAGATAGTTAAAATGCTGCATTAAGACACGATTTAAATCCCCTCTGAAGTTTCTCTATCTACAGAATAAAGTTACTGTTAAAAAATGATTTTTGTGCCAGGCCCTGTGTTAAATGTTTTTCCTGTATTTTTAAAATTTGATTTGTGCTTCGGGAAGTTGAAGTTGTCATGTAATTTTGTATTTGAAACATGAATTGTTTGGGTTAAAAATGTTCATGCACATTCCTACAAACAAATCAAGTGTAGCTGTGCAGTGGGTGGTTTTGAAGCTTAAATATCTCAGCTGGATTTAATTACCTTAAGGGATAAGGCTTCATGATGGGCCAGTGGTTTACCAAATTATTTTTCATTTTCTGGATCTTGATGTCACTGAAGGTTAATGTATCCTCTTTTCTTTGCTAGAGACCCAAGTTTAAATCCTTTTTGAGGCACAAGCGTAAATGAATTTGTTGTTGTTTTTTTCTCCTTGGGGACGCTTTGGTCCTTTTGTGAGTCTGTCTTTCCATTTGGAATTGTTGGCAGCTTGAACAGGGCCCAGGGGCTCCAGTAGCAGGGGCAGTTGCAAGTCAGCGTGAAAATGAACTGGCAGGCTTCAGAGGGCAGAGCTGGCCCAGGGCTTGTCACTCTTCCATCACTTGATTCTTTCTTGCTTAACTTAAGGAAACTTATTTGCTACTGACATTTGATTATATCATATTGCAGAACAAGTGATGTGCTTGTGAGTTTGCCATTGCTTTTTTTTTTCTGTTTAACTGTTTCATGTGGTTTATATTTGGCGGCTTCTAAGCTTTCTGTATTCAGTGTTCACAAACTCCTAGATGAGACCTTAGAGTGTTGGAGATCCATGATTAACATTTTTGCTCATCAGTGTGTTTCAAGGCTTATATTATCTATTACTTTGTGTAAATGCTATATTTTTAAGGACATCTTTGTATTCATAATTAATTTAATGGTTTTTACCCAGAAGTAAAGAGTAAATATATCCTAAGCAAGAAGTAGTCATAGGCCTTAGTCCTTCAAGAAGTTGGTCTGCTCTTTTCTCTCCAAGTTTAGTTTATAATCATCTCTTTCCTGTAATTCTTGGTTTTTCTTTTACATTCTTTGTGTTCTCTACTTTATCTTTTTTCCCTCCCAAGGAGTAGTAGAGTATTTGCTTCATGTTTTTCTCTAAAAAAATAGAAAATATTTTTTATCCATAGACAAAAATACAATTTCATGTACATGAATAAGCAGGATCATACCATATATGCCTTTTTTTTTTTTACAGAGTTTCAAACTCAATTACTTTAGGTTCCCAGGATTCTTTTATTTTTTTCCATTTCTTAACGGCATCCGTACCCTAATTTGATTCATTCATCATTTTTATCCTTAAAATCTTTCAAACCATGTTATACCAGTTGTATCTTCCTCTCTGTAGTTTTTCTTGTATTCATCTTTCAAAATAGATCAGCCTAGGAAATGGGATGTTTGCTGTTTTCCACTTGTAGCATTTATGTAAAAGATGTACTTACCTTTCTGTGTATGTGTGCATTTCCGTTGACAGACAGTATATATGGAAATAAATAGTACTTGCAGCTTTGTTGTGGTGCTTTACATGTTTTCATATTTAATTTTTTCAAGAATTTTTACTTTTTTCAGATAATAAGTTTTTTAAAGGACAAGAGTAGGTTTATCTACATGATAATGTGCAACCTGATAGGGTTCTCATAAACTTTCTTTTGAGAGTGCTTTAAATGTCTTTTTTCTTAATCATAATATTGCTAGGTTATTTAGTTATACTTAAAAAGGTTTTTGTTTTCCTTTTCAGGTGTCAGCAGTAGAGTCTTTGGAGGGTCCCTTGCTCCAGGTGGAAGGATTAAGTGACCTCAGGCTGGAGCTTCACAGCAAGAAGATGAACCTCCACCTGGTTCTCATAGATGAACTACACCGGCACTTGTACATCAAATCCACTAGCCGAGTTGTGCAGAGTAACAAGGAAAAAGGGAAAATGAGGTTGGTTAAAGGGTCTCTTTGCTACACTGTCTTGTGGCAATTATTGGAAGAAGTATTTTTTTTTTTCCTAGAATATCGTAGTATATTTTACCTTTTCTTTAATGTACTGTCTCTGAAACTTGAACATGGACTTACAATAGAGCAGATGTTCATGTTTTGAGAGACTGACATCAGTTTGTTCATTTATTGTAGTACTCTTGAGTAAGGACATGTAAGAAAAATTTCCTGTGGGCCTCTTATGTACAGCCTAAGAGACACTCTTGCATATCTTAGAAGGAAGTAAAAAAAAATCCATAAATTGGACAGTGAAGTCAGTGAAGTTGAATTAAGAAATACAGATGTATGAACTAAAGTTTTAGTGTCTTGTTACTTAGGGATATTTTTGGGGCAATTTTCTTACCACAGTAGTTCAGGAGAGCTTCAAAAAGAACACTTTTCTTTTATCTCTGTAGCTGATTGTAGTGTAGCTTTATATTTATGGTTCTGGGTGGGCCCAAGAAATTCATTCGGTTAGTATAGACCTGGTAGGGAGTCTGACTAGATCTTAAAATACTAGAATATTGGGACTTTGAATGTATCTCAGATAGTTGTGCATAATAGGTATCCTTGCATCATTGCTGTAAATAGCCATGCAGTCTTTTCAGAGGGAATTTTTAGCACCGTCTACTGAAATACACATGTTTATGCATGCAGCTCTGTACCAAAAGAACACTAGAAGTAGAGCATATTGGGAATGATGTCTTTCAAGCCCTACTCTGTTTGAACAAAAAGTGTCAGCTTTGTGCATGATTCTTCAGTTTAGTTACAGACCTTGATAGAGAGAGAGATACTTATACCTTATTTCAGCATTTGGGGACCAGAGAAACTTTTTGCTAGGCACAGAAATTGAGGTAGGGAATGAGTAGTGGAGGGTACCTTTACGACTAGTTCTGAATAGGGAAACTATTAGCTATCCCTTTTATCAAACACTAAAGTTTTGTGTGTGTGTGTGTGTGTGTGCACGTGTGTGTGTGTGTAGCAGGTGTAAAGGAAATTTTAATATCTGAATAGATTTCTTCCCATGCAAGGATAAGTAATAAAATCATTGTGAGTCCTGTGTAAGTTCTCATATCATAATGGGAAAATGAACTTTACTTTGAGGTTATAGAGGAAGAATATTTACTTGAAAAAAGGGTTTTGTAGAGCAAACAAGAAAAATCCAGGAAACTGAAGGTTGAGATTTCTTAAAAGATGCAAGAAGCATGATGTAGTAGATTTGGCAGTCATAATAACTACTCCTTCCTCTTCCACGTGAATGAAAAAAGTATATATGCTACCCTTTAGTTTTTGGGTGTTTGCTTTTGTGATTCATTAAGTCATGTAGCGAGTGGACACTTGAAATGTGCTTATATGGTGAGTGTGCCCTTTTGCACCACTGGTGTTTGTTCATGCCGATGCTTGTCCCAGGAGGAAGAAGAGAGACATACCAGGAACCAACAGATCTACCTCATGTTAGATCAACTAGTCTTTAAAATGGAAAATAAGTGCTTGTTTTTGAACATCAGTGAGCATTGTGATTGTGTGCAGTAAGCATATAGCTTCTGTGAAATAATAATGGAGAACTATAAGAGTGCAATAGGGAGAGATACTAAGAGAACTAAAACATGAATATAGTGTAAGAAAAACAAAAAATGAAGTGAAGAAATTTAAATATTTAATCCATGGAAGAGAAGAATTGAGTCAGTGCTGTATAGGAGGAACTTTTTTTCCTCTTCATGAAGAGGAAAAAGAAAAAATGATGTAAGAAAGATAATAAATATGAAAGATGGAGAAGAGTAACCTATTCAGTAATTTTGGATATTCTAGAAGGTTACGCTAAAATGGTAGTGTTGTGGACTGAATTATGTTTTTATTAGTGTAGATATTTATAGTTAAAGATTGTCTTAGTTACTTTTCACTAGTCACTGAGACAAAATATCTGATGCCCAAAGTTGAGAAAGGAAAGGTTTATTTCTTACAATTTTTGGAGGTTTTAGTCCATACTCAGTTGGCTCCAAGGCAGGGTGGCATGGCGGGGCCACAGTTCACGGTGGCTGCAAGCAGCAAGGCGGAAACTGGCAAGAGAGAGACATACCTTCTTCCTGCCATTATATCACATCCTGGCTCCACCCCTAGGAGGGTTTAGCACTGACACCACCAAACCAAGCACTAGACAATGAACCAATCACAAATGCACAATGCAAATACATGAGGCCTGGGGGCCACCGACATAAACCATGACAAAGGTTATATATTATTTAAAAATCACCAGAGGAGACAGTCACATAAATCTCTTGTCAGTTTCAAAGGATCATGTATCAGATAAGGCTCTTGATTGCAAAAAGCAGAAATTAGTCCTGATAACTAAAAGAAAAAACGAATTTACTGGAAAGTTATCTGGTATTTCACAGAATCTATGGGAAGTTTGCATAGTCAGGTCTGAATTCCAGCAGAAAACAAGGCAACTGAATGCACAATCTTAGGCCCAGCCCCAAAAAGGGTCTGCTATGGTTGCTACCATGGCTGTCACCATGCATATCATAGCTGAATTTAAAATTATCCTGTAAACAATCTTTAGTTGTTCTTCTTTGTTTTATCTCCTGAAAATTTGAAATCTTATGTAGAAGCATTCATTTGCTGAGAAGGCTGGCCTGTATCTTGTCTCCTTTATCTTCTACAATAGGAAGTAGAGCTCCCTTTTCATTTTGACTCAACAATAGGGATTCAATGCAAATATGAAGACAATATATAAATATATATTCAGTTATTTGTCTATAAACAAGCAGCGAACACCCAACAACAAATTTGTATTATAAGAAAAAGTAACAAAAATCACTAGGAGGCATAGTCATGTGAAGAACAGAGCTTTTTGAAATAGCAAATAAACCACTCATGGAACTGACACATAAGAGGGTATACATGCTCACTCATGATATAGATTCCAATTACATTTCAGTTGATGTTTTTGAAACTGTTAAATGAAATCTGAAGTTTATTTGGATTAATAAATATGAGAATATAAGTATTGTTTAAAAATTCAGAAGGTGATCTGAGGGTAGTTTTATTACATGATATTAACATATATTATAAGTCTACTTGAAGTGCAGGTGTACATAAAAATCAAATTTCTGGGACTAACTAGAGTTCAGAAACTAATCCTGGGATTCATAAGACCTTAGAATTTTTTAACAATAGTTCAGTTCATTGGAGGGATAGATGATAAAGGCTATTTAGTAAATGGTGTTGAACCAGTTGACTGTTGATTTGAAGAAAATAAATTTAGATACCTATCTTTTTTAAAAAATTTTATTTTAAAGGGGGTAAAATTAAACACAACAAAACAGAACAGAATGGGACATAAGAAAGCATAAATTTCAAAGCTAGACAACCAGAGATCTTCACTATCTGTCATATTGTCTCTTGTTTTCTTCCAAATGGTTGTCCATATCTTTGCATACAGGGAGTTCATATTAAATAACATAGCCAATCTTTTCACAAGATGTGTAGTTCACTGGCTCCCACTTGCTAAGTGGCGGGAGGGACATGGGACGGGAGACAGGACGACATGAGATGTTTTATTCTCAGCCCGTGCACCAGCAGGCTCACAGCTGCCCCCCAGAGAGGGGAGGAGTTCCTTGTTCTCCCAGCACTCCAAGTCAACAGCATGGTACAGGTCCTGAGGCACCAGGGTCTCTCTCCTTCAGGCTGCCAAAAGTCTGTCACACTCACAGCTGCCCCCCAGAGAGGGGAGGAGCTCCTTGTTCTTCTGGTACCCCGAGTTACCACATGGTGCAGGTCCCGAGGTGCTAGGGTCTCTCTCCTTCAGCTGCTGAAAGTCTGCCACACTCACAGTCGCCCCCACAGAGGGGAGGAGCTCCTTGTTCTCCCGGCACCCCAAGTCAATCCCATGGTGCAGGTCCCGAGGCGCCAGGGTCTCTCTCCTGCAGGCCTCTGATAGTCTGCCACACTCACCTGCTATTTCTTTCTGATAAATTGACCATTACATTTCCAAAGTTCTGAAATGGCCAACAAACCACAGAAAGAATTCTCTTTAGGCTCCTGTTTGAAACCAGCAGCTATAGCAATCTGCTGGCCTTGCTTCAGGGCCACGATACCTATCTTTTTTATATACAAAAATTCTAATTAGATATAAAAACCACATGGTAAAACTATATTAGCAATAGAAAAATAATACAGAAGAATATGTGTAGGAAGAAGCTTTCCAAAGCCTATCAGTAAATATAAAGATCACTGTTAAATAAGTAAATATAAAGATCATTGTTAAATACTTGAGCTATTTAAAAACTTAAAGAGAATCTGTAGTAACAGAGAATTCAAAAGTTAAAACACAGACTCAGAAAAATATATAGCATTTAAAAATTTGATATCTAAAATATAATAGGGATAAGAGGTAATATATAGATTTAAGCAAATGTAAATGAATAATTCACCTAGTAAATTATGTCATATGATAGAGATATCCACCATTGAGAAATCAAATGCAAGTTTTTGATCATCAGGTAATCAAATTAAGGACATTCAAGGACTGCTGTTTTGCAAGGATAGGGGAAATGAATACTTCTCTCTTTGTGGTTCAATAGCCAATGTACCTTTTTAGAAGATAAAAATTTGCGTATCCTTCAAATTCTTGCATATACTTCATATTCTTCTGGGATTTCATTTCTGAACCTATATGCAAAAAGATAATACCAGTTCATATAAATTTATGTAACAGGATATTGATTGCATAATTAAAATATATGTAGTAGGATGTTCAGTACAACATTATTAGTAAAAAGAAGAAAAACCTCATGCACCTTTAATATTAATTGAGAAAAATGTGGTTATGTGCAGTATGATGTAATTATTTCACATAGCACTGAACCTTATAATGAATGAGAAAGATTTCTATATGCCAATGTGTAAAAATTGCATAGCTAGATATTTAAATATGTATCTTCTGTATATAGACATATTTGTGTATAGAGTATTCCTATATGTAAAAGAAAAACTAGCATTCAAAACTATCCAGGATAATTCAAAAAAAGTTGAAAACAGAACATGTATGGCTTTCTGGGGTGTGTGTGTGTGTGTATGTGTGTGTATGTGTAAGGGTGCAGATGGACAGACTTTTTATGTAAACTGTATTATTTGGTTTCTCTTTTATTTTTAAGTTTATTTTTCTATTTACAAGTCTGTTTTCTTGTTATCATTAGTTGTTTTTTCCTCCTTTCATTGCTTAGACTTCAGGGTTTTTAATGTCATTTTATTTTCTATTAACATGTCTTTGACCTTGGTCTGTCATTTGAAACCATGGCTTCTTTAAACTTTTATATCCTCTAAGTCACTCATTATTCTTTCTGTATGCTCAGCCATAGCTTAGAACTGTGTAGCATTATTATGTTAGCCATTCCAGTTTCATTATTTAGTTAAATTTTCTTATTAAGGATGTATTATCTTTGAAAAATGTTTCTCAGCTTAGCATACCTTTATGAGCATTTGTTCTTTTTTTTTTTTTTTGGTATTGGAGATCTAACTTAAGACCTTGTGCTTGCCAGGCAGGCGCTTAGGCCACTGAGCTAAATCCCCAGCCCAAGCATTTGTTCTTTGACAGGTACTCTGCTAGCTGTTCTGGTTATAGAGGTAAATATACTAGTTATTAGAATTATAGCTTAAAGTTCTGCTCACTCGTCTCCTTGGTTTGACAATAAAATCAGTCAAGTGAGCTGGGGTAATAAATTTCAGACATAGTTGGGCCCATTTACTACTAAGTGAAGGTATAGAAAAATAATTAAAATGCAAGTATTTGATAAGCTATTAGCACTTCTAATTTTTCTTTTTAAAAAAGAAACAGTTTTTGTGGGTTGAAATTTTGAAGTTGAGCATATTTAGAGGCACATCCTACCTAGTTGGATGGTCGATTAATGGGTTATGGTGACAGTAGTTGCTTGTTTTTAGTGCAGGTTAATTTACTTTATAGTTTTCCTGTCCTTTACTATTTTATTAAGTAGAAAAACACATTCACTAACAATATATAATTGATGATCTTGGTCCAACTACTGTATCTTATTCTAGGTGGGATTTAGTGTACTAAATTGTTTAAGTACGAATGATACTGATAGACTTAAAGTAATCCTATATTATTTAAAAAGAAAATAACTGTTCTCAGTATGTCTTTTAAAAAAAAAAGCCGTCCAGAGCATTCATACTAATTACAAAGTGAAATTTTTATTTCAGTTTTTCTTTTCTAAAATATTTAGAGAGATTAAAAGCTCTCTGAAGGAATTAATACTTTCTAAATTTCATCTATGATGTATGGTGCAAGGGGGCTTTTTTCTCTCTTCCGAAATGAAATATATGTTCCCTAATATTTTATTGTGATACTCTTATATATATGAATACCTACTTTTCTACTGAGCTTTATGTCTGTAGTTATTAGTCATGCCTGTGTGACCTTTTCTCTGGAACTTTTGAAACTGAATCCTTCTGTAGAACAAGAAAAAAAGCCTAAAAATTATTTCCAGAGTTACTTGCCTTTGTGTTAGTGTTCACAAAGGAGAAAATTGAGGCCTAAGGGAAAATTTTAGAGAGAGAAGGAGAGAGAGATGAGTCTATGAAAATAGTTTTGCAGTAAATTGACTTTCTAGAAGTTTATTGATGCAGTTTGAGGACCCTTCTGGCTCTGATTATAAAGTTGAGAGGTTATGCTTTTCAAAGTTGAAATGGCAAGCTGCTTATCTCTCTGTATTTAACAGAAATACATTTTGGAGGTTAAAACTGAGAAAATAAGCATAGGTTTTCATTTAACATGAATCATGTGCACATCTGTGTTCATAGAAGTATGTACCATTATACCTGTGTAGGCACACATATCAGCGTGCACACACAGTAATACACCAACTGTATTTCTTTATCATTAATTATGCTTGGCAGATAGAATTCCAGCTATACATATATCTGAATTTTACTGCTGTTACTTATCCTCCTTTATAATTTCTCTACTTTGTTATTTAAGTATTTATAAAGCGAATTCTACAACTTTCCTGCCATTTAAAGTTTAAATTAATTTTTTTCTTAATTACTCAGTAATGGCACTGTATACCTCAGCAATTATTTTGTTTCTGTGGTCATGTGTTCTCAGGATAGAGCAGTGTGTAAGGCTGCTTTTCTAATTGTGAAATAAAATTCAGGTAAAAGAGATGATGTAGTTGAGAGTAGAGAAATGAGACAACAAAAATAGACAAAAAGATGAAAGGTGATAAATCTATGATCTAATTTATTTTATAAGTATATAAATTATCATTATATAAAATTGGATTTGAAGACTTTTGCTTTTCTTAGCATAATTTAGATAATGTATACCTGGGTAGAAAAGAGTTACTAGAATTAACTATGGTAGTTCAATTTCTGCTAATTGCTGTTTTTGTTACTTTTATATTTCTTTTGAGTTTTATTCAAGATTAGCCTATAAGTGATTGCAACTATTAGAATACTGCTAAGTTTGGTTTAGCTCATATCTTCATCATGCTGGCTTCTTTAGCACTGAGCATAGTGCCGAGTACTCAAGAATTGTTTGAGAAATGGTTTCTACTTTCCTGGAACAAGGAAAAAGGAACAAGTTAATGACTGTTATAATCATCCTCAAGGCCTACGACAATGGTTCTCACATTATTAACATGCAGTAAAAATGGTGATACCTTAAGGGATAATTTTGCTTTTTAACAAATCTTGTTTTTCAAAGTTTTCTGAAAACATAGCTTTTAAAAATTATTGTAAAAGTAAATAGAATGTTGATAATGAAGGTCAGTGGTAGACTGCTTGCCTACCATAAATAAAGCCCTGGGTTTGATGCCAAGCACTGGGAAAAAAATTAATGAAATAAAATTTACACATATCAAAAGCAGTATGGCAAGGAGATGGGGACATATTTACTCTGGTGAGAGGGTTTCAGATGTATACAACTGTACACATCCCTTTATACTATTTGGAGAGATTCTTCCTATAGGTGTGTGTGGGTGGTCCTCCCACCTCCGGCCTGCTCTGCCTTTATGATCTACTTTGAAAATCAATCCTCCTGCTGCTGCTGTGTTTCTGCGTTGAAAAGAAGTGAGACTTGTGGCCGTGGCTTCCATACCACTGGGACTGGAGTTAGACAAGGTCTTGTGTTGTAGATACAGTATGAGTACATGATTCACTTTCTTGAGGAGTAGGACTCAGGTTTCATTTGCCTTGGCATTGCCTACATTCTTACACTTAACAAGTACTTTTGAATAAGTTACCTTTAAAATTTAACTGTTTTATATAATCTTTGCATAATTTAAAATCAGTGTGTTTGAGTCATCAAGATGAGAGGCTAGACTATTATTGGAAAAAGTAGATACTCAACTTGTTAGATATTTCTTAATTTATTGTAGTGATTCTCAACTTGCTGAATTTGAGAACATCTTTTAAAACAACTAAAATTAGTGAACTCCCTAAATATGTCAAAAACTGTAAGTTGAAAAACACAAATTTAAACAAGGCTTAAGTACTGTTAAACTTTCATTTATCATTGTAAAGTGTCATTTCTACTTGAGGATAAAGTAATCTTTAATGCAGATACAAAGGAATGTAATACAGTTGTTTGGCATGATATGTCATTATGTGGTGGTCATTCAGATGATCTGTGATATCCTTATACTAATTTTGTTAATTGTAGCATCAGCTTGAAAAGAGAAATACATCTTTCTTGCATATTGCCATTAAGTGATAACATCATGTCCGGGAGTATAAAAATATTATTTTATGTGACACAGTAAAGACGGGTCATGATCAAAAGGAAAGTGATAAGGACTGGCACTGAGTGCTGCTTTATTTGGTTTTTGGAGAAAGTGGTAACTGCTGCTCTTTCTCCCCGGCAGCTCTCATGTGAAGGATACCTCTCCTGGCCCTCTGATCGATGTTACAAATCTCCCTACCCCACGAAAATTCCTAGATGCTGCTCAGTATTCTACTGCTGGAAGCTCAGTTGGTAAGTTTTTTATTCTTCAGTCACTGAACTTTCTACTATGCTGAAAAGCCTAGGAAAAAATGGTGTGAGCTGGTGTGGATGGGGCTAGGAGGGTCTTGGCTTGGAGCACTTTCTGATCCTCACAGGAAATACACTATATGATAACTGACCAGGCCTGCTGCATTATCAGGGTTGAAAACTGGCAGTTAACCAAACCTTGCCTGTGTATTCTAGCTGTGAATATTTTATTTTACCAGCACTGTTTGAATTGCTAAAGTTGATTTGAGTGCTTTTTGGTAGAGTGTGTACTTCCCTGGTTTCTGTAACCTGTGTTGTTCCTGTGTGCTTTTATCCAGTTGTTTCATGTATTACATTCATGCCTAGTTCTTGAAAGCTTCTGAGGATGTAACTCCAGTCCTCTGGTTTGTTTCTTTTTTATCTTCCAGTGGCCTCACTATTCCTAATGTATCTGCACATGTACATAAACAAAACATGTTTTGAAGAAATATCCAAAAATGGATAGTTTTTTGGGGTCAGGGGTGTCATCTAGTATCCTGCTGAATAAGGCAAGAGAGAGCCATTTTGGCCTACATTTAAGGTTAAGGATGTGAGGGGCTTACTTTGATGGATGGATGTAAAGATTTAGGGGAATTTTCTATAGTATCTTAAACTTGCCCTATCTGTGAGAGGTGCACCTCAGCTAGGGTTAGAGAGTTTCTGGGTCTCTGCAAAGGGTATATTTGTCCTTGCAGCTTTTGGTTGGGGATATGAGGATTGGATGGATGTACCTTTTGTAATGCTTATTGGGTACGCATGTGGCAGCCAAACTCTTCAGTGGCTTTCAAAATATACTAATGTCTGTTGGTTGCCTTTCTAGCTAATTGTACAATTCTTTTATCTACAATTTTATAGAGCTTCACATAAAGTAAAAGTAGAAAAGTTAGAATACTTTGGAGTCAATCAATACATTTTGTATTTGTTTTGAAAGCTTCACAATATATTGTTACTAGGCTTATTTTATTAGCCCTTAAAATGTCATTTAATTAAATTATTTTAGAGTTATTTAGGCTTGGAATCCTGAAGTTTATTAATTATACTGAAGAAAATTATAGGAATTATTTTACAATAGAATTTTTTGTTAGTTTCCATAGTTACTAAGTACTTAAAAAATTCCAAACACTAATTTTTATTATACCTTAAAAATTTATACTCAAGCTTCTCCTTAAAGTTAGAAAATGCTTATTTTTAAAAATCTTTTTCTAATATACTATTGGTTTTCAGACTTTGACAGTACTTTGAGCTTTTGTATAGAGTTAAGAATTTAAAATATATTTGTATTTTTAATTTATACTGTACCTCTGTAGTTTTTAGAAATTACAAATTGTAGTTTGTACCTCTGTAGTTTTTAGAAATTACAAATCTTTGAACTTTTGTAATGTGAATCATTGCTGCTTAGCTTGATTATATTAATTTATGTGAATGTTACTGAGCCAAATAAAAATTTTAATGGTTTATGAAGAAATGATTGGATAGGGTTTTCAAATGAAAGTGCTATATAAGTATCACATAAATGAAAAATGGCAGTTACGGTCAATTCAAGTAGAAACTGATTTTGCTGCATTTAATCTTTTTAATAAAGTCTTTACTGTTTGATGGGTACTTTTTCTGTCAAATTGTATGGTAGGCATTTATCACTTGGTAGAGTTCATAGAGACTCTTTGGCCTTATTAGGAACAACTCAGTACCGTTAAGGAAATGACTTTTAGAACTATGTCCAAACTTTTTTTTTTCCTTCATCTTTTTGAAAGAGGGTTTCACTATGTAGTTCAGGCTGGCCTTGAACTCACTTTGTAACCCAGGCTGGCTTTGAACTCATAGCAACCCTCTTGCCTCACACTCCTAAGTCCTGGGATTATAGGCATGTGCCACCATACCTGGTTTAGACATTTCTTTTTAGAAAGGGTTATTTCTTTGACTATTTTGGAGACTATTGATTTCATGATTTTTCTGTGGGTTGATGAAAAAGAAGGTAAAGATATTATTGATTAAAATATTAGTAGCCTCATTTTATAGAGAAAACTGAGGCATAGGGAGGTTAATAATTGGCTTAAAGTTGATAAGTAGAGAGGTGATTTTAATTGAGGACCTGAGTTCCAGAGTATGCACTTCTAATCAGTTTATTTTGCTAAAAATAAGTTAGATATTCTTTGTATATAGTTTAACATCCACACAAATGCAATGGCTTTAACATTTTTTAGCTTACAGTTTTGTAGGTCAGAAATCAAGAAAGAGTCTAACTGGGTTAAAATTGAAAGTATTAGCAGGGCTGTGCTCCTTCTTGGTGGTTCAAGGAGGGTTCTATTTCTTTGCTTTTTCCAGTGCTACAGGCTACCACTTTGCTTGGGTCATAGCCTCCTTCCTCTCTGTTCAAACTAGCAACCATGGTTGATATTCTTCTTGAGTTGCACCTCTGTAATCCCCTTTTCTCTTTCTTAACAGTTCCTATGATTAGATTGAGTTGATCCAGATAATTCAGGATAACATATCCATCTCAGGGTTTTTAAACTTAATCACAGCTGCAAAGTGTCCTTTGTGTGTAAGGTAATCTCTGCACAGGCTTTGAGGGTTAGAAATAGATATATCTGAAGAATGATTATTCTATTAGCCATACTCTACATTGCTGATTTTCTGATTTAAGTTACCTTTAGTACCCAACATGTGAAAAATTTGGCTTGAAGTTACATAGTGAAGTCTTTTTAAGTCATTTTAGTTCTGGTCTTTAAGACTGTATTAATCTGGATCACATTATTAAAGGAGATTGTATAAATGAGGAAGATGTAAATTATGTAGAGACCTAATAAAATGTCACTAAGTACATGTAAAAGCATGGAGCTGATGAAATATACTATAACAAAGGGCAGAAATTTTGCCTTATTCTTAATAAAGAACAGTAAGTCCTACGAGTGTATTTGTGCTGTGCTCTGCAAGTTACTATGGAAAATAATAGCCATTTTCAGCAGGGAGTTTAACATAGGCTCTTAAAGCTGCCCTCTCATCTTGTGAAACAGTAGGATTGAGGGTGTAATCCATTAGAATTGACACTTCTGTAGATGAAGTTCCAATAGGGAATCCCTGGGTAGAACAGATTTCTCATTGGGGTGCTATAAATTAAGGTTGGAGGTGATTCCTGAGAACTTTCAGGTTATTATTAATTAAATGAGTATTTTGATTGCTTGTGAATGTCATTTTTTTAGATGTCTTCTTTAGAGATAGACTTGTGAATGACTTTTTTTCGCTTTCTTTTTAAATTTTAAAGAGGGTAAAATTAAACACAACAAAACAGAACTAAACAGAACACAAGAAAGCAATGTAAGAGACATAAATTTCAAAGCAAGACAGAGATCTTCACTATCTATCACATCATATCTATCTATCATATTGACTCTTGCTTTCTTCCAAATAGTTGTCCATATCTTCACATAGAGAGAATTCACACCAAACAACATAGTATGGAACTGATCTGAACAGGATGAGGAAGGCATTTCAGGTCTTCAAGACCAGACAATAGGGAAGCCAACAACGGCTGTCATAGTGTCTCTCATTCTCTTCAAAATACCTGTCCATACCTTCATGTGTGTTGAACTTAAACAAAACAAAACAGGCTAAAATCACTTTGAACAAAGAATGATAGTATTGCTGGATTTCACATCATAACTCTTTGGAATCAGCACTGGGTACTGTAGTGTCTCTTTTCTTCAGAGTAGTTGTTCATTTCATCATGCATTATATAATTGGTTCTCATAAACTGTTTATAAGTTCTATGCATGCATGAGTCTCTACATGTATATCTATCCTTTCTGTATTAGAGGGAAAAACAAAACAAAGCAAGACAAAACAAACAAATTCCTAGAAAAACCTGAAATGATAAAGTCATGTAAAACCGCAATATAAGGTGATCTACAATGGTTACTATGATGTCTCAGCAGTATATAACAACATTAATAAAAACACAACATTGGAGACATTATAAGACTGCAAAAGCAGGTTATAGTCAAACCAGAGTGGGTATCCTAGTGAATCTTGTCATCTTTAGTATAGTTGCCTATACTCTTAGACTTGATACTATCAATCATAACAGATTCGAATAAAATCAGTCAATACAAAACAGCAGTCTAACAAACCAGATTCAAATACGATCAGTCATAATAAGACAGTGTAAGTTATACAGGGCTTCACATTAAGTTGATAGGAAATTAAGGATGATTACCATAATATATCCTGCTATTTTTGGGATAGCTATCCGTGCCCTCAAATCTAGTGTAAGTAGACAAGCTGGAACAGAACATAATCCATCTAAACACAGTGGTGAGAATAATGTAGATTTTAAATCTCGTTACCCTATTAACAGTATCCTCTACCTTCCTTTTATAGACAATTCCTCCCCTTTCACGCCCATAGGGTGCACTGCCCATTTTGGGTCCCACTAGCTCCCTCAGTTTTTAGATTGGAGGGAGCAACCTGCTATTTATCTTAACTGGTTCTGAATATTCTGACTCCTGGGCTTGATCTCAAGTTGTATTCCTTTACCTATAAAAGCCTCAAGGTTTTCCTTCGTTATAGCTGAGTAGTTCTCTATTGCACAAAAGTATCATGTCTTTTCAACTTATCTGCAGGTGCTGGTCAAGTTGCCCCTATTTCTCTCTGGTTCCCTGTCACATAGAACATTGTTTTCTCAAATTTGACTTCCTATTCGTAAACCCTCTTTCAGGTTAATTATGTTTCCAATACAGAGCATCTCGATGGACCCTATCTCCTGATCTACTCTGCCTGTGTTTCTTTTTAGTTAGTATATGAAGGCCATCTGTGTTAGAGATTACTGCCAACCTTCTCTGCCTCATTTCTGCTATGCTATTTTTCTGCCATTGGTTGTCTATTTTTCTCTTTCATTCCACTGTCTGCCCCGTTCATTGAGGTCTCTCTGCCACTCTTCTTGAAATCCTTGTATTCTTTTTCTCTCTCTCTAGAATGTCCTTTAGTGATTTTTGTAGGGTTGGATTGGTGGTCACAAATTCCCCCAGTTCCTCTTTGTCATGGAAGCATCTTGTTTTTCCATTAATTTCTAGAGACAGTTTTGCAGGGTACATCAATCTGGGCTGGAGGTTATTTTCTTTCAGGGCTTAAATTACTTCGCTCCAAGTTCTTCTTGATTTGATGGTCTGTGTTGAGAAGTCTGCTGTTATTTTGATGGGTTTTCCTTTATATGTGATCTGTTTCTTTTCTCTGATGGCTTTTAATATTCTGTTCTTATTGAATTTCTGGGATCTTGATTATTATGTGTCTGGGTGTAGCTCTGTTTTGGTTGTAGGTGGCTGGAGTTCTGTATGCTTCATACATCTGCATATCATTTCCTTTTGTTATGCTTAGGAAATTTTCCTTAATAATTTCTGTGAATAGCCTTTGCAATTCCTTTGTTTTGCTCCAGCTTCTTCATTCACATGTTTTATTCTTAGGTTACAGATCCTCTTGTCGTCTTCTAGCCTTTGTATTGTTACTGCCTGTTTCCTTGTTATTTTTAAGAGATCTTTTCTTTCATGATCACACATTGCAAACCTGTCTTCAAATTTTGTTAGTCTATCCTTAGTTTCTTTCAAGCAGTTTTGCCAGCTTTCAATGGAGTTTTATGTTTCCTGGTAATCTCTTTGAATCTGTTTCATGAATTCTGGGTTTTCTTTATATTCTTCATTGAACATTTCTCTCCTTCTTTTGTGTTCCTCCATTCTTTTGTCTCTTGTCTTCTTGAGAGGTGCTTAGCCTTTCTTTTATTAATCTACTTATATTTTGCTTAATTTGAATTAATATTTCAGTTTTGATCTCGTTTACGAAGTTCTGAAGATATCTCTTTATGCCCACTGATGCTGTGTTTATGTTGCATGTTTGCTGCCCTCAGTGTCTTTTGTATTTACCTCTCCTGGATCAATATTCTCAGGGTTGGGGGCTGAGGGCTTTTTCTTATTTCTCTCTCTTGTCATGTGTTTAGTTTCTTCCATAGAATCGTATAGTGTAGTTCCCAGCCCCCTTCCTTGTTGGTTATAGTTCTTCTGGAGCATGCAGGCTAGGGGTTTCTGCCCTCTTCAGTCAACTGTTAGACACTGAGGTGCAGGCAGGGGCAGTGTATGCTGGCCCCTCCCTTCCAGGCCAGCCAACCTTAAGGGCCCTCACTGCATCAGTGTGTGCTGTGCATAGGGAATCGGTTTGGGACGACTTACTGGGTTCTGGTCAGGGGTGTGACCCAGGCCAAGCAGATTTCACCAGTCAGCTCTGGGAGGGGAGCAACCAACTGAAGCCACTGCCATTCCCAGTTTTGACCCATTCTGCCCAACTCCAACATGTCGTCCACTTGGTCTCCCTTTTCCTGTGGGAGGGTCTTATTCCCAGCATTCACCGTGCTTTAATGCTGGTCCCTCTCTGACTCCGTTCTTCGTTCAGCTCCCTGACCTCTGACTTCAGGGTGGCTACGACGCGAGTTCACGGCACATCTGGGCAAGTCGCGTGTGGGGTGGCTCAGCTCCACATGTGGGGCTGCTCAAGCCAGTCACATCGGCCCAGGTTCGGTCGCTCAGGCCGGTCTTGGGCATGAATTCAGGTGCCTCGGTGAGAGCACTGTGATTGCCGATCTTAGCTTCTCTAATGGTAGCCCCAAGACTTGGTATTCGAGCAGCTCCTTTCCTTTAAGTTTCTTCCTGGGTTGAGAGAATCCATCTCCCTCTGTCCAAATCTCTCCAGGATGTTCTATTCTGGCGTCTGAGCTGTCTCTCTCAGTAAGGCTCCATATCCTGCTGCCTGCTGGTCCGCCATCTTTTCCTTATCTTGTAAATGATTTTTGTGAGAGATTTTCCATCATAGTATTTATAAATGATAGTTTGTCAGCTATATTTTATTATATAACAGGTGCAGCAGTTATATGAGATAATTGAAGCAAGTGCTTCAATTACACTTTTAATTATTTTAATCATCACACTTTTAATTATTTTAATCTATTATATTTAAGCATATGGTCACATACTTAATGTGTTAGAAAAGTTGTATGGACTGATGTGTGTATACATTACTTAATTAGAGAATAAAACACAAAATGCAATAAGTCACAGATTGACCGAAGCAAATAATAAATTAACAAAAAATGATTAACATGTGCTTAGTTTTCTTACTACATATTAATGAAGAAAAGAAATAACATAATAAAGAATTGGGTAGGTAATGAACAACTAGCAGTACATGGCATTTGTCAGTGAAGGTTAAGTATCCAGAATATATGAAGAAACCTTTTAAATCAAAGTAACAAACTAAGACGAACAGGCAGAAATGGAGTGTGCAGTTTGCTTAACGAGAAACTCATATATATAAGAAAAACAGCTTATAGTCTAGTTAATTAGCATTATTTTAAAAATCATTTTACAAGTCTGGAAACTGATTCCAGGCTGACTGAGTAATTGATACATATTTGCCCAAGATGATTGTGGATGGACCCTGGCCTCAGGTTGTTACTATTCTAAATTTTCAGGTGATATGTTTTGCAAGCCTTTCTCTTGTTTTTCTTATTACTCATAGTATTTTGAAACATGCAGGGAAAGTATTCTCTGTTTGGATATAGTAATACAAATACAACGTAGTAGGTTAGGAGAAGTGTGGAAGAGCCAATAGTTGTAATACATATGTTGACTCAAGCTTTTGGACTCCCTGTATTTCCTTTCACTTGGCACACTGCCTTTGGACCATTCTAACTGACCAATTGCTCCCTGAGTACACAAGCATTTCATTTGTAGATTTTTTGTTCATTCTTATTCATCCCTGTGGCGATTGCTGTGATTATGGTTATAATGAAACTAGACTTCTTTCCTTTTTGTTACCAGAATAAGTTAAGAGATTAAAAGCTAAAGGGAACACAAATGATCTTTTTCTTTCCTCATATTTTCTTAATGTCTATTATATTCAATAAAGTCTTGTCTGAGGCTCAATATTTATTTTAAGATTCTCTCTACATAGAGTAGGTGTAAGTATCCTAACATAAGAGGATATGAAATTTCTCTCAGAACTCATCTATATATAAAATAGAGAACATCTGACTCTCCAAAATAATGACACCTTTTGAGTTGCTTCTGTCCTTAGGTTTGGTCCTCTATTGGCATTTTAAATCAACTGTTTCTAAAATGTCTTTCTATGTGTTTTTATTAAATACTGTTGTTGAGCCTGAAATGTGGCTGAGCGGCATAAACACCTGCCTGACAAGTGCAAGGTTCTGAGCTCAATTCCCGGTACTCAAAAAAAATGCCGTTGTTGATTTCTGTGTTTGATCATAGGTATAGTTGAAAAATATCTATATACATATAGGAGGCCAAGTAAATGTAAATAATATGAGGCCTGATATTATTTAAAACATTTTATTATAAATACATTATAAAATAAGAACATTACTTATTCATATTTTAGAGATCAATATTTCTACCATTCCATTTATTTCCCACTAGATTAATAAGTTATAATTTTTCTCCATGTTGCCTTCAAAGTCTTGTATTTTAGTTTTGGTTCTAGGGTGTGAATCTAGGACTTTCACCCAGAGAAACATCCTCATGCCATTTTTATTTTGTGAGACAGGCACTAAATCATTAAGTTGATTAGACTGGGCTTGAATTTGTAATCTTCCTGCCTCTGCCAGTGCTGAAATTACAATCCTATAGCCACTCAATGAAGAAAGTGGTTATTAATTTGAAATTCTGTATATTTTTTTCTACGTGTTTTCATACTTTTACTATGTGTATGTGTATGTAGTGTAGGTGTAAATGTAGAAACTGTTTAATATATATTCTCATGTGTATATATAAATGCTTATATATTTTTATATACATGTGCGAACTATATTATTGTTTTGGATATTTTAAACCTTTAGGAAATCGTGTAACAGTGTACATTATTTTACTACATACTTGGATTTCTCACTTGATATGACATTTAAAAAATTTTCTCATGTGACAGTGTATCTTTGATTTATTAATTTTAACTGGTATATAGTATTTCACTATATAATTGATCACAATTTATCTATTTTCCTATAGATAGATAAGGTATAGATTGTTTTCAGTTTATTACCTTTCCCTATAGATAGATAAGGTATAGATTGTTTTCAGTTTATTACTATGAACCTTACAGTAATGGGTTTTCATATATATATATATATATATATATATATATATATATATATATATATTTTTTTTTTTTTTTTTTTTTAAGCAGGATGGGATTTCCCTACCGTTGCTCTCTTGTATTTCGGTTATAAATGTATCTGAGGTACCAGATCCTCCATTCAGCCTTTGGCAGGTCATCTTTAGCCACTTGCATTCACTTCCATATGTTTGATTGAGCTGCACACTTTATTTTCCATACATGTTAAGATGCCCAATTTTTGCTGTTACATTTTCTATTTTGTTTTACTTTTTCATGTTGATTTCCTATCTAGCAGTTTTGCTGAATTATTTAAAAAATTCTAGTAGTATGTTTGAAAAATACATTGGAATGTTTTCTTGGATTTTATATGTAAATGATCATAGTGTCTACAGTTAAGAGCAATTTTGTTTCTGTTTTTAAAAATTTAAACATTTTCCCTTTCTTTTTCTTTGTATTTATTAATTTTTGCATAGTTGGGAATGTACAGTATAACAGCTGTAGAGGAATATCACAGTTGAGTTCAGGAATATCACAGTTGAGTTTGATATTTGCTCTTAGTTTTTGACTAATTACCCTTATATTGGGTGAAAAATTAGAGACTGGATTTTTGCTCTTTTTAGAGTTTAACCTTTATGTTTTAGCACCTACTGTGCTGCAGAGATACTTAAAAGTTACCAACTATCTATTTCTCTTTAATTTTTTCAAATGTAGTAAATGTTTCAAGCTGATTTTTACTAACAGCAGTGATAAAGTACTTACCAAATTATAGTTTTCTATCATTTATTTCATGTTCTAATTAGAATTCTACAATGATGCAGGTTTGTGTGTTCTCCTTTCATGCAGTCAGTCAGTCAGTATGAATTCATGGATATTTACTTTGTTGTATGGGTTAGAATCAATAACCATTATTAATTAGATTGTTACTGAATTGGTGGGTAGCTCCTTCAGGTTGGCTTGTAGAACCTTTCAACATGCCTGTATCACCTTTTGAACACATCTTTACATTCTAATACTGAGAGGCATTTCACACTATCTTGGTACATTTCCTGCCTTAGCCTTAGGATTCACCATCTTTCTAAGGATTTCTTGTTTCTTTCATTGGAGAATGATATTTTGAAACCAAAATGTGTGTTTTACGTATATACCATGTATATTTGTATACCACAAGCAAAAAAATTTATACACAGATCTTTATTTCTACCTATATATGCATATATGTGAAACCTGAGTTCAATTCAAAATCAACCCACTATACTTCTAACCTTTTACTTTTGCTTATTTGTAGCTCTTTTCTTCAATGAGAAACTTGATTCTCATTTTAAGATTTAATCCTAATATGCACATAAAGTATGTTCTAATTGCTAACCCTTGAAAAGTACTTTATGATGATGAAAACTGAATTTACTGACTTGTATAGTATTTGAATATAGTTCTATTTGTATATAAAAAATTTTATAGTTTATGGTCTAAATAATCAAAATCTATGTTAGTCCTTTCTTCCTCAACCTACTCTGTGTTTATTTATTTGCAGTACAGTTGGGTTTATTACTGTTTTTGTATCATTTGGGTCCTCCTACATCCCAGCTTTTAATTAGGTCTTTATTTTGGGGAGCGTAATACAACATAATACTCTAAAATCACATCTATACAAAAGGCACTCAGACAATGTCATTTTTCCATCCTCAATCTTTTATCTTAAGCCTCTATTCTTTTGCTGTTCTGTTTTTATCTGTCCCCTCTTGTGTTCAGTCATATTGGTTTATTCTTTTTGTTACCTTTATGTACAGTATTTCTTTTTGTTTAAGCAAGCAGGTAAACATATCTTTTCTTACCTGTTATGTTTTTTTCCATAGAAGATTGTATACATTTTTATACTTTGCTGTTTTCACTGTCCAGTATACTCCAAAATCCCTCCATATTAGTTCATAGAAATTTTGGTTATTCTTTTTTTTTTTATTTCAGTGTAATATTCCATTGTGTTGATGTATCACAATTCAGTCACTCTCTTATATGTGGGTATTTAGATTGTTTTCATTATTTTGCCATTATAATCAATGATGCAATGAAAATGTGCATATGTATTTTCATATTGCTTGAAATGTATTATTAGAGTAAAATGATAGAACAGAGATAGCTCAACCACAAGCTAAGTCCATACATAAGGTTTTCTAAAGCTTTAAAAATTTTTTTATTGTGGAAACCTTACAGCATAAAATATATCATAATAACTGTTTATAAATACAATTTAGTCCTGTTACATTGTTGTGCAGCCAGTGTTTAGAGGTTTCTCATTGTAAAACTGAATTTCATATTCACTGAACAATTTTTCCTTTCCTCCTCCCTTTTAAACTTGTACTTTCTCTTCTTATGAATTTGACTACTGGAGATAGCTCATGGAAGTGGAATCCTGTAGTATTTGCCCTTTGTTACTAGCTAATTTCTCTTGGTTTAATATTATCAAGGTGTATCTGTCTTGTAGCATGTGTTTCGGATTGCTTCCTTTCATTCACTTGTAAGTATGCCAAATTTTGTTCATCCTTTGATGGACACTTTAGTTGTTTATGCTCTTGTGATAGTGCTGTTATAAATATGCCTGTACAGATATTGCCTGGATACTTACTTTTTATTCTTTTGTATATACTGTACAACTAGAAGTGGAATTGCTGCCTCATGTGTAGTTCTATTTTTTAACTTTTTGGGGAACTGCCATAACTTCTTGCAGCAGCTGTACAAGTCTACCTTCCTGCAGTACAAAAAGTTCTAATTTCTCTGCACTTGTCGTTTTTTAAAATAGTAAGCACTCTAATGAGTATGACATTATATCTGATTGTGGATCTGACTTGTACTTCACTAATTATTAGTGATGTTGAACATCTTTTCATGATGTTATTGGCTATTTTTATATTGTCTTTGAAGAAATGTTCATTCATGTCCTTTGTTAATTTTTTCCACTGGGTTATTGATCTTAATGTTGAGATGTAGACATTTTTATTCTAATATTAATTCTTTTTCAGTTATTTGATTTTTAAATATTTTTTCTAGTTTGATAGGTTGCCTTTTCATTATGTTGATTGTATCCACTGATTCACAACAAGTTTTACATTTTGATGCAGTCCATTTTTCTTTCTTTTCTTTTCTTTTCTTTTCTTTTCTTTTCTTTTCTTTTCTTTTCTTTTCTTTTCTTTTCTTTTCTTTCTTTCCTGTGCTCTTTGCCTGTGCCCAGGAATTCCTTGTCAAATTCAATTTTCTGAGGCTTTCTCCCTGTGTTTTCTACTAAGAGTTTTCTAATTTTAGATCTTATTTAGGTCTTTGACCCATTTTGTGTTACCTTTATATGTATGGCATAAGTTAAGGGTCTGTACCTTTTTATTACATATTGCCAAATTCTCCTCTAAAAGAATAGTGCTGGTCTATATATATATATATTTTTTTTTTTTTTTTGGTACTGGGGCAGGTGCTTGTGCTGCTGAACTAAACCCCTGGTCTTCTGGTCTGTATTCTTAACATCAGTGTATGATGGTTGATCCCTGTATCCTCGCCAATAGCATATGCTGTCATGTTTTTTACTTTTTATTTTCTAAACTTATAGGTGAAAAATGCTATCATATTATCATTTACTTTGCATTTCTAGATTCTGAATGGGCTTAACAATTTCTAATGTTTACAGTATATTTTTATATTCTTCAATTAGCATCATATCCTTTTTCATTTTCATATTTATCTTAAATTCTATTAATATGCTATATTACAGATTTCCTAATCTTGAGCCAATTTGCATTCTTGAAATAACCTCCTTTTGATCATGAGGAGTTCTTAGTGTGGTATTGAATTGTTTGCTGATTTTAAATTTGATTTGATATCTAAATAGTCAGAAATACTATAGCTTCATTGTGAATTGTGATTTTGGTATTTTACAGAAGTCTTCCTTTTTCATGATTAATGGTTTTAATGGGCATACCTTTAATCTACCCTACCAAAGGGACATCAGTGGATACAGTTTCCATTGCAAGTCCTTGTCATCTGATTAAGAATTAAGAAGAGAGGTCTGATTGAGAATGAAGAATTTGCTTCTGTACATTTTTTATCTGCTAGACTGACTCAAATGCATGAGCCAAGAAGGCTGTCTTTTGCTTCTTCAAATCGGTCCTGTGTTTTCTGATTGTCACCAGACTAAGATGGCAGCTTTGGTGGCCTTCTATTGTTTAGACCATACAGACAGAATTTTGGCAGTATTTTTGATCCACAGTGAAATCTAATAAATCAATAAGTCTCCAAAGAAAATGTTTGCAAATCTTTAAAATTTTTGCGTTGGTATTGCCAAGTGATTGTTGTGTAGTCATGTTCCTCAGTTTTATGGCTACTTTAGGGATTATTGTCTAAATTTTAGAACTAAATTTTAGCAAGTTTTCATTTCAAGGCAATAATTTGATTCATAAGAGGAATTTAAAAGTTTAGTTTCTGTGTTTTAGAACTGTTTATGGAGCATTTGGACATAATCTGGTATTTGAAGGTTTGGGAATTTCTCTGTAAAACTATTTAGACCCAGCAGTGTTTCATATTTTTAAAATTTCTTTTAAACTTTTTTCTCTTTTTCTGTGCAAATGAGGATATAATTTAAGATTCATATTTTCCTATGAAATTCATTTCATGTTTTTCAATATTTTTTCAATATGTTGTTTCTACAAAGTATTTTCTTTTGGTTTAAATTTTTTCTTTTATTTCCTTTTAATCTCTTTTTACATTTATGTTATTTATTAAAGTAACTAGTTGTCTGTTTTGTTACTTTTTGATGAAAGAAACCAGGATTTGATTTATTTCATTCTACTGTTTTTCTGTTCTCTCCTTCATTAATTTCTGCTTTAGCCTTATTTTTCACATTGTACTTTCTATATTGTTACTTTTTTAAAAAAATGAGCTAGATATTTAATTATATATTTAATGCTTTCATTTCTATTAGTAAAGGTGTTTAGTGAGGTAATTTTTTCTCTGTACCATAAATATAGCCCATAGATACTAATATGTGATATTTTCATTTAAAAATTCTAATTTCAGTTTGTGTTGCCCCTTTTTCCCCAAATATTTATAAACAAATTTAAACTTAGAGATAAATGGCACTTGTGTTATTGCTTTGTTTTTCTTAATACTTTCTAGCCTTACTTTAGATAATAGTTTGTAATATTCCTAATTTATTAAATTAACTTTTTAAAATGACTTTATGTAGAATAAGTTATTTGTGCATGTTCTGTGGATACCTGAGGAGAAGGTGTTTCTCGATTAACAGGTAGAGAGTTTGATACATATTCACATAAGGTTCCCTTTTCCATTATGTTCCTTGGGTCTTCTGTCTATTTTTTGGTGGTCTCAATTTCCTATTAATAATGTGTTTTTCTCTGTACTTACTTACATCTCCTGAAATTTTTGCTTGAAAAGAGTGATTTGGTATCTAAGTAGTCAGAAATGTTATAATGGCATTATGAATTAAGGCTTTTGGTATTTACAGAAATTCTCCTTTTACATGAATAATGCTTTCGACTGGAATACCTTTGTTCACTCCATAGCCTTTTAAAATTAGTTTGTTTTAGATGTATGTATAGTATATAATCAGGCTTGCCTTTGTAAACCAAATTCAAAATCCTTTCTTTCAACAGTGAGTTGAATGTATTGATATATAATGACTTGACTGATATATTTGGTCTCACTCTGTCCTAAATTTTCAAGATGTGTGTTATATTTCATTTTCTATGTTTCTTTTTCCTGAGACTGTATTTTTTATGAGTTTTTAAAAACCATAGGATAGAAAACTTAGAATCTTTTTCTTTTGCTAAGTTAATGGCTCAAACTCATATAACGAAGGATAAAGAAAAACATTAACATTTATTTAACCTAAGTTTTATGTGACACAGGTGCTTTCAGATATGAAGACCCAAAGTAATGGAGAAACCTGGGTGTTTTAATGGACAGTTGTGCTAAACTAAAATGGAGGACAAAAGCTGTGATCTGATGATTATATTCTAGGGACAATTTAATTTAGCAAAACTTGTTTGTTCATGTTCTTCTTTTTCTTCATGTTCTTCTTCTTGTCTGTGTGTGACATTCCTTTTCTCCAGATATGGAGATTGCAAGGGTTTCTTGGGGGGAAACTGTGAAAGATCAGAGAGTGACTGTCTTCTGTTTTATGGCTACCTCATGGATTAAGGGCCACAGAGAAGGTGAGAGTGACCGTCCTTCGTCTTCTGTTTCTCAAATGCCTATGTGCCATATTTTGGGGTACCCTGCCCTGATACACATCAGTTATTAGGATGCTATTTTTGTAGTGATTTTCGCTAAAGTTATATCTTTTAAAAATGTTCTTAGTTCCTTGCTTTTTTATTCGACTTTTACTCTCAGATTTATCGATTTTTATTTGTATTCTATACTTCCCATCTGTTTGTATATATAACAAACTTATTCTGTTTTCCTCATTCTGTTTTCTCCATATCTTTCAATTGTATAAATTCTACTTTTCAAAACATTACTTTTGTGTAGTTATCTTCCATCCTTATCCTCACTTTTATTGTTACCTTAAATTTTTAAATATTGAAAATACTTAGCGTGAACTCTTTTGTTGAACTTTTCCAAATCATCTTTTGGTTGGGTGAGTTTCACTGTCTAATAAGTCCTTCAAGAAGGACTTTTGGGTGCAGTTGGACACTTACTTTCTATAATCTTTTTTTTTTTTATTTTTCTTTTTGAGACAACTCTCTCTATGCAATTCAGGTTGGTCTTGGGCTCACTTTGTAGCCCAGGGTGGTCTGGAATTTGAAACAATCCTCCTGCTTCAGCCTCCCAAGTGCTGGGATTACAGGAGTGTTCCACCACACCCGGCCTCTATAATCTTGATGTTAAACTTCAGTGGATATAATTTCCTTGGTTTACTCATTAAATTTTAGAAACACTGCTGTTTGATTACTGTGTTCCTTTGTATTTTTTATGGTAATTTCAATACCTAATTTTTCCCCCTTATTGTGAGCTATTTGCCTATAGGCCTTGAAGATTTAAAAAAAAAAATTAAATTACTTCTATTACAACTACTACAGTTGCTATTACTATTACTACTACTATTGTGTAAGCCCAAAGCAATCTTTGTATGTTGCCCAGGCTGGCCTCAAAAACCTAGCCTCAAGTAATCTTCTTTGGTATCTGGGACTACTGGTGTA
Source organism: Dolichotis patagonum (assembly GCA_004027295.1). Lineage (NCBI taxonomy): Eukaryota > Metazoa > Chordata > Mammalia > Rodentia > Caviidae > Dolichotis > Dolichotis patagonum. The sequence continues at coordinate 56,991 of PVJX010001819.1, read as the reverse complement.
TGCCACAAGGCCTGGCTAAAGATGTATTTTTTAGCCTTCAAAATTTAATAATTTTACCTAGAATACCTTTTATAGTGATTATTTTCAATTAATTTTCCCAGATACCCAAGGAGCTCTTTCATTTTATAGATTCAAAAGTTTTTATTTCTAGCACAGTTTTTGTGATAATTTAAATACCATATACTACTAGTTCTATTTCATTGTTTTTCTTCTTTCTCATTCCAATGTTGTGCTATTTTTTCTTTGCTTTCTTTTCTATTTCTGCCACTTGATCATTTAAAATGTCTTTCACATCTCCACTTTATTTTCTGTTTTTATTCCTTTTATTTCCTCAATACTTTTTATGAAATATTCTTTGGGTTCATTCTGTCTTGACCAACTTTTTGTTTTTTTGTTTTTTCAGTTTTATTTAAAGAGAGAAAAAAAAAAAACCAAACAAAACAAAACAGAATAAAGGGTAGCAACAATACAGAATTCCAAGGAAAAAAGGAAAAGAACAGCAAAAAAACCCCACTAAGAAATCATTACTTGACAAATTACATACTGACATCTTGGAAATAGTTGTTCAAATTACAAAATTAAAACATTCAAAGTAAACGTTCAAACAATGAGACTGTTAACAGTTCTCCTCTACGATCTGACAAAAACAGCAATATGGTCATCCATCTTACACACTCAAACATACATGCAATTATATCAAAAGGGTAAAATTAAACACAAAAAACAGAACAAAGCAGATCGCAAGAAAGCAATGTAAGAGACATAAATTTCTTTTCTTTTTTTTAAAATTTTATTTAAAGAGAAAAAAAAACAAAACAAAACAGAATAAAGGATAGCAACAATACAGAATTCCAAGGAAAAAAAGGAAAAGAACAACAACAAAAAACCCTAAGAAATTATTACTTGACAAATTATATACTGACTTCTTAGAAATAGTTGTTCAAATTACAGAGTTAAAACATGTAAAGTAGACATTCAAACAGTGAGACTGTTAACAGTTCTGCTCCATGATCTGACAAAAACAGCAATATTGTCATCCATCTTACCCACTCAAATATACATGCAATTATATCAAAAGGGTAAAATTAAACACAAAAAAAACAGAACAAAGCGGATCACAAGAAAGCAATGTGAGGGACATAAATTTCAAAACTAGACAATCGGAGATATTCACTCTCTATTGTATTTACTCTTGTTTTCTTCCAAATAGTTGTCCATATTGTCACATACAGGGATTTCACATAAACAACATAGTATGGAATTGATCTAAGCAGGACAAGGAGGACGTTTCAGGTCTTCAAGACCAGATATTAGGGAAGCCAAGAATGGCTGCCATAGTGTCTCCATTCTCCTCAAAACAGCTGTCCATACCTTCATGTGTGTTGAACTTAAAAAAAACTAAACAAGCTAAAATCACTTTGAACAAAGAGTGATAGTTTTGCTGGATTTCACATCATGACATTATGGAATCAGCACTGAATACTGTAATGTCTCTTTTTCTTCAAAGTAGTTGTTCATTTCAACATGTGTTATATAGTTGGTTCTCATAAACTGTTTATAAACTCTACACATGCATGAGTCTCTACATGTATATCTATCATTTCTGTATTAGAGGGAAAAACAAAACAAAGCAAGATAAAGCAAAACAATTCCTAGAAAAACACGAAGGAAAAAAGTCACATAAAACCGCAATACAAGGTGATTTACAATGGTTACCATGATGTCTCAGCAGTATATAACAACATTCATAAAAACCAAGCATTGGAGACATTATAAGACTTCAAAAGCAAGTAATAATCAAACCAGAGTGGGTATCTTAGTGAATCTTGTCATCTTCAGTGTAGTTGCCTGTACTCTTAGACTTGATGCTATCAATCATAACAGATTTAAATAAAATCAGTCAATACAAAGTAGCAATATGACAAACCAGATTCAAGTAAGATCAGTCATAATAAGACAGTATAAGTTATAAAGGGCTTCAGATTAAGTTGATAGGAAATTAGGGATGATTACCATAATATGTCCTCTTATTTTTGGGATAGCTGACCATGTCCTCAAGTCTATCGTAAGTAGACAAACTGAAACAGCACGTAATTTGTCCAAGCAGGGTGATAAGAATAATGTAAATTTTAAATCTTGTTACCTAATTAACAATATCCTCTGTCTCCCTTTTTTAGACAGTTCCTCCCCTTTCACTCCCATAGGATGCACAGCTTGTTTTGGGTCCCACTGCCTCCCTATATGGAGCATCTCAATGGACCGTATCTCCTGATCTACTGTGCCTGTGTTTCTCTCTGTTAATATTTCAAGGCCATCTATACTAGAGATTATAGCCAATCTTCTCTGCCTTATGTCTACTATTCTGTTTTTCTGCCATTGGTTGTCTATTTTTCTGTTCTACTCCACTGTCTGCCCCATTCACTGAGGCCTCTCTGCCACTGTTCCTGAGATGCTCGTATTCTTGTTCTCTCTGTCTAAAATGTCCTTCAGTATTTTTTGTAGGTTGGATTGGTGGTCACAAATTCTCCCAGTTCCTCTTTGTCATGGAAGCAGCTTGTTTCTCCATTAATTTCTAGAGAGAGTTTTGCAGGATACATCAATCTGGGCTGGAGGTTGTTCTCCTTCAGTGCTTGAATTACTTTGCTCCAAGCTCTTCTTGACTTGATGGTCTGTGTCGAGAAGTCTGCCATGATTTTGATGGGTTTTCCTTTATAGGTGATCTGTTTCTTTTCTCTGATGGCTTTTAATATTCTGTTCTTATATTGAATTTCTGGGATCTTGATTATTATGTGTCTAGGTATAGCTCTGTTTTGGTTGTAGGTGACTGGAGTTCTGAATACTTTATACATCTGCATATCATTTTCTTTTTCTATGCTTAGGAAATTTTCCTTAATAGTTTCTGTGAATAGCCTTTGCAATTCCTCTGTTTTGACTCCTGCTTCTTCATTCACATGCTTTATTCTTAAGTTATAGATCCTCTTGTCGTCTTCTAGTCTGTATAGTTACTGCCTGCTCCCTTGTTATTTTTAAGAGATCTTCCCTTTCATGATCACACATTGCAAGCCTGTGTTCAATTTTTGACAGTCTATCTTTGGTTTCTTTCAAGCAGTTTTGCCAGCTTTCTATGGAGTCTTTAATTTCCTGATAATCTCTTTGAATCTGCTTCATGAATTCAAGGTTTTTTTTGTATTCTTCATTAAACGTTTTTTCTGCTTTTGTGTTCCTCCATTCTTCTGTCTGTGTCTTCTTGAGGGGTTCCCAGCCTTTCTTTTATTAATCTACTTATCTCTTGTTTAATTTGAAGCAATATTTCAGTTTTGGTCCCGCTTACGAGGTCCCGAAGATATCTCTTTATGTCCGCTAACGCTGTGTTTGATGTTGCATGTTTGCTGCCCTCAATCTCTTTTTTATTTACCTCTCTTGGATCAATGTTCTCACGTTGGGGGCTGGGGGTTTTTTCTTATTTCTTCCTCTCATCATGTTTTTGGTTCCTTTCATACAAGTGTACAGTGTAATTCCCAGACCCTTTTCTTGTTGGTTAAGGCTCCGCTGGAGTGCGCAGGCTAGGGGCTTCTGCCCTCTGGAGTCTGCTATCAGAGATTTAAGTTCAAGTAAGGGCAGTATGCACTGGCTCCTCCCTTCTGGGCCAGTCAACCTTTGCAGGCCTTCACTGCATCAGTGTGTGCCGAGCTCAGGGAATTAATTTGTAGCTACCCACTGGGTCCTGGCCAGAGGCACGGCCCAGTCCAAGCAGATTCCACCGATATGCTTGGTGAGGGGAGCAACCAACTGAAGCCACTTCCTTATGGAGTTAGGGCTGTCCTGCCCAAATCCAACATGTCATCCAGTTGGTTGCACCTTTCCTGTGGGAGGGTCCTATTCCCATCACTCACCGCGTGTTGATGCCGGTCCCTGAGAACTGCTGGGCTCCCGGACCTCTGACCTCAGCGCAGCTGCAGCGTGAATTGACGGTGCCTCTGGGTGGGTCGCGTGCAGGGCCGGTTCAGGCAAGTTGCGCGCAGGACTGTTCAGCTCCACGCTCGGGGCCGCTCAAGCCAATCACATTGGCATGGGTTCGGTTGCCCAAGTCAATCTTGGGCATGAATTCAGGCGGCTTGGTGAGAGTGCTGTGCTCGCTGATCTTAGCTTCTCTAATGATAGCCCTGGGACCTCATATTTGAGTAGTTTCTTTGACTTCAGTTTCTTCTTGGGTTGAGTGAACCCATCTCCCTCTGTTTGGGTCTCTCCAGGGTGTTCTATTGTGGCATTTGAGCTGTCTCTCTCAGAGAGGCTCTGTATCCTGCTCCGCTATCTTTCCTCAACTCTTTAATGTAATTTTTTCAGACAGAGTTATCACTGTAGCTCAGGCTGGTGTTGAACTCACTCACAACTTTTTCTTCATATGTGATGTATAGTAAGTTCGTCTTTTGCCTTCACTTCTTTCCTGAGTTCAGTTACTTTTCATACCTTTCTATTTTTGTGTCCATGTCTGTTCTTATTTTTTGAATTTTTGGGTGGTTTTTCATATAAAAAATTCTTGTTTGAATGTATTAATTCTGTCTGGACTGTTGCCTTCCAATTTTCTTGTACTTATTTTTTTGAGAAGAATGTATCCCACTTACATGTGTTGGGCTTTCTGACTTTTTAAAAAATAATGCCTCAGTATGAACGTATTCATTACTTTTATCTTTTAATTTTTATTGTACTTTGGGGTGTTCTACATGATTTTTAGCTCATTGGCTCCCTCTTCTGTCAGTATAGCAAAGTCCAGATACTTTAAGGGCTTTTAAAAAAAATTTGTTTTGTTGGTGGGGAAGGCTGTATGTTCTCTGGATTTTGGTGCTCTTTTATAGAACCTTGAATTTTTCCCTTTTTGTTTCTTTTTCTCTTAAGTGCCCGATAGCCAAAGGGCATTTCTCTCTTCCTTTTTGTCTTATTTCTCTCCCAGAAGCTATGTGTTTCAAAAACTGCTCCTTCAGATTGTGCCAGCTTTTAAGTCCCTTCCCTGTAGTCAATGCTCTGATCTGCTTGGATGCTTCTATAGTATATTTTATACTTTTGAAACTCAGAGTAGGCTTTTTCTTTGATGATGATTTCATGATGATTTTTAGATCGCCCTTACTCTCACTAACTCTCTTCATCATAGGCTTCCATATTCCACCTTTGTTTGCTGCAAAGCCTTGTGGCTGAGCAGAGGTGCAGCCAGAGCATGAGAAACCACTTCCTGGAATTAGGTATTCTTTTATTGTAATTTACAGTTGTTTTGAATTTTAAGCAATTTCTCTTTTCAAATTACCTTCACATCATTTTATGTAGTTTTATTTTCTTTACTGTTATGTATAGTACTGCTTTTGGAGAAAATATTGAGCGAAAGGGACCTAAACACCCACCATTGTGAATCTGAAAGGTCCAAAGTTGGTCATTTTAAAAGTAATTTTGTTATTTTTAGTACTTTCCTTTAGAGTTTTGGTGCCACATTAGCTCATTTAATATGCATATCTCTGAAATAGTATTATCTCCATTTTACTGATGAAGAAAGTGAGGTCTGTGAAGAGCAATGACTTGAGGGAGATGCTGTTACAGGCAGCTGAGTTAGCTAGAAATATCATAGGCAATCAGACAGGGCTGAGCCCTTTAAGGAGCGGGCTTGGAGAGGACCAAATGTCTTGTGAACTTGGAGGAGACAGAAGCTTCCTGCTGTGGGTCAGATCTCCAGACAAAAGATCAAGCAAATACACCCACATCCTAAGGATTGATCCCCCCCCCCCCCCTTCTGGGGATTGAACTCATGACCTCTTGCTTGTCAAGCAGGCACTTGTGCTGCTGAGCTGTAACCCCAGCCCAGGATTGATATTCTAAATAATTCTCTGTTACCCAGAGGAAGCCAGGAGTCACCATCCCAACCCAGTACATACGGGAAGAGTTGTTGTTCTTCAAGTATGCCCACTTGTTAAGTGACTGGCTTCCCCATTTGTTCCTGCTTTAATCAATTTAACCTGAGCAGTTAATCTTATTGTTTGGCCATAGTTCTTTCTCACCTTATGCCCACATTGGGGTTCCCATGTTTCCCCCATTTTGGATCCATCTCACCTTGTGATTTTACTCTATAAAAGTCCCTAGAAAAGGAATGTCTTTGGCAACCCTCTTGGAACCCCTTCTGTCTCTCTCCCAGACAGAAACTTCTTTCTCTCAATAAACATATTCTGCTCTTAACCTCTTGCTAAAATTCATTCTTCATTCTTCAATTTTAGAGAACACAAATTCGTACTAGACATCTAGTAGGTTGGGAGTTTCACTCCCCTATATCCATACAACTAGAAAAGTGGTAGAGATGGTATACAAATTTAAAATTATATGACACTAAACTCTTGTTCTTTTTAGTACATTATGCCATCTCCCCAAATAACTGAATTTTTAAAAAAAGTTAAAGACCTAATATATTTCAGTGATTTTTCAATATAAACTATCAATTTATCATCTTTGTCAGTCCTGTTATCCTTGTTCCTTGTTCTTGTCATTTGAGTCTACTCCTGAATCTTAAGATGTACTATTCGGTGCTCTAAATGAGATAATTAATCCACCCAAAGTGCTATGCCATGGGAAAATCATGCAACACATGTAAGAGTTATTTTTTTTTCTAAAAAATCCTCTACTCTGCATTTCTGGAAACCCAATTTACCATCATTTTCCTCTTGCCTTACTTTCACTTATGGAAGACCAGTGTATACTCATGATGCTTTCCAAAATCACTAGGCCGTGGGGTTCTCTCCACCCCTAAATCGAAACTATATCTCTTATGTATAGCATTGCATAGTTGTTCTGAAGCTCTGTAAACTTCTCCAGTTTACAATCCTAAATAGCAGTTGCAACTTTTGGCAGTATTTTTTCTAGATGGAATAGTATTTTCTAGATGGAACAGTATTTTCTAGATGGAAATAGTATTTTCTAGGTGGAACAGTATTTTCTCTAGATGGGATGTTAACATTGTCTGTGATTTTCTTTAAAGTAATTTAATCTGTACCTTAGGGGTACTTAGTTAACATTTTAAAAGTACCAGTAATCAGGAGTCTGTACTCCAGGGGTAGTTAGTTAACATTTGAAAGACCCTAATCAAGATTCTATTCTCCTGAGGCAACCAGTGCATCAGATGTTGCTTTCAATCTGTACCAGTGGGTGCATTAATTAGATTAAAAGATGTAAGAAATAATTTTTTCACTGGTAAAAGGAATGGTATTGTAGTTGACCAAGCCTTAGAGGCAGGAATAGAGGATAAAGATTGGGTGATGTCTGTAGCCTTCCAGCCAATAAGAGCTTGATTTGGTCTTGGGCTTGTAGACCTTGAAGGGAGATTTTGGCCAGTGGTCTTGCCTAAGTCTCTACTAATTTGGACCAAGTACAGTTTTGGTCTGCCTGCTTTTCCACTCAAAGCTAATTGTGCTCACATTCTGGCTCCACTTATTTCTTGTCCTCATAGGTGTGCTCCAATTTTGAGCCAGACTGTTTCTTTTTACTTTCCTAAATCATATTTTGTGTGTAATTGTGTTTAAAGCAGATTGTGTATCTCAGTATTTTAAATTTATAGTGCCATTTTGATTGGAAGCACACAAGTTATTTTTAAGTGGTAACTTTTATTATTTTTTACTTGAGAATATTGTCAGTTTTCCGAGGCCAGATTCTCATCTGTAGGGGTAATGTTGCAGATATGTAATTTGTGTGATGCTTTAGTGGTAATTAAGTTTGGTGTGTTTTGTTTTTGCTTTTGGTCTTTTGAAGACTCCTGTTTATATTGAATTCTGTTCAATACTGGCAGAGAATTTTCCTATAGAGATACTATTCTTTAATACAATATGTAGTTTAAATTATGTAGATTGAAATCATGTATCATACAAGAACTTTGCATGATTTGTGTACATGAATAACAAAAGGAATGACATCTGTCAAGAGTTTTTGTAGTAAATGCTACTACTGTCTTTTATCATAATTAACATATATAAGTATAAATGATGAATGTAATAATGTAGCTTATTCAGGAAAAACAGCGTATTACCAGAGATCTTGTCTTCTGCCATTTTGTTACACAGGTGAGTAACACAGTTACTTATATTTCTTACCAAATGTATCAAAGAAAGAAAGTAGCCAGGAAGTGGTGGTCTAGATTGTTTTCTGTATTCATTGGCAAAGGAGTTTTAAAAATAAAATATTTAGATGTGTGAATGGTTTATTCACGTTATTTTTAAAATGTGCTGTTGGATTAGTTTATAGTCCACGTTATCAGAGATAAATATAGATTTAATCTTTTTTTTTTGTTGTTGGTACCAGGGATTGAACTCAGACTGGGCACTTGCAAGGCAGGCACTTATGCTGCTGAGCTAAATCCCCAGCCCCAGATATATAGATTTAAAATGTAGTTAATGGGGTCCTGGAATCCTGACCTTAGAAAGACCTTAGATACCATTTAGTTAATTCTTCCTTGAGTTGCAAAAATTCTTAAATCATTCTTAATCAATTCATACTTAGCCCCAATTACAGACACTATATGTGTACTTATAAATACAGGCACCTATATGCCCGTGTCTCTATACATAAGAGGATGTATATGATGAGCAACACTCGGGGCCAATATGATTTTAGTAGAAATAACTGGCTAAAGGGCATCAAAGTCTTAATATTTAGTATGAACCTACCGAGGAGCCAAAAAATAAACACTCCCCCATCCCAACAGCCCTGGTAGTAAGAGACTTAGGAAAGGAAGTATTGATAATTTTAAAGTGTTTAAAATTTACCCATTGAGTACATAATATAGATAGGAGTGAATGATCTGGGGTTCAGTAGCTCGGAAATATGTACATTATGTTCTGATTATTGTGTGAGGCATTACTGAATTTCGTTTGAATTATTTTTGAACAAAGCTTTCCTCAGGAAAGCTCCAGTAATTCTATCTTATCTCACAAGTTTTTTGGTGAATGTTAGGCTAGTCATGGCTGATTATATTACCCTTTTAAATTGCCTTTTAATTTTCAGCTGATGCAAGTGAAATAGATAATATAAATTAATTAATATTGGATATGTTCAGTGTTTATGCTCTAGGAGATTTCAGGAGAGAAGCAGAAAGATGAGGTTCTAAACAAATGTGCGATTTGCAATTGTGGCATTTTATTTTTCAAACATTGCTTATTTGTTGCTTTTTAATGTGCTGTCATATTAGTGTGCATATAAGTAGCTGTATGCCATGTAATCTCAGGCCTTACTGATTTAAACAACATTTACTTTATCACCAATCACCCTTGTGGCAGGTAGCTGTGATGTGTAGGTGGGTGTTTGTATGTATCCTGTTTGTGACTCATATGTGCTCTTTTGTGAAGCACATTTTGTCTTAGCTAAATTTTTTCTACTGTCCCCCCTCCCCCCAGGTTAAAGCTCTTCCTATAGTTTAGCTTCATTTCCCCTTGTAACTTGCTGAATTTAGGTTGCTGCTTGGCTGCTAAGTACTTTTCCCCACCATGCTGTGGGGTTGATTTTGCTGGATTGGAGTACCTTTTTGGCCTGTGGTGTCTGACTTCTTCATGTATAAAATAAACCCAGTAACTGAAATGTCTAGTCTTGGGATGTCACATTTGGAAATATTTAAAAGTGTACAGTTCCGTGATAATTACGTAGATTCGTAACGTATACAATGAGCAGTACCATCCACCTGCAGAACTCTTTTTATCTTGAAAAACTGAAATCCTATACCCATTAAACAGTAAGTTCCTATTTCTCCTTTCTCCTTATACCCTGACAGTCAACATTTTACCTTTTTGTTTCTAGAATTAGACTATTTTAAGTGCCTCATTATAAGTGGAATCATACAGTATTTGTCTTTTGTGACTAGATTATTTTACTTAACATAGTGTTTTTAAGATTCATGTGTGTCATAGTATATATCAGAATTTCCTCCCTTTTCAAAGCCTAATGATGCTATTGTCTGTATGTATCACATTTTACTTACCCATTTATGTGCTAATGGGCATTTAGCTTGCTTCTACATTTTGGTCATTGTGAATAATGCCACCATGTTGTAGAAATATCTACTTGAGAATCAAATTGCTTTGTAGTGTTCTTGTAGTGTCTTTGACTTTGAGTTTATAGAATGAATTAGGAAGTTTGCCTTTTTCTTCAGTATTTTGGAAGAATTTAAGAGAAGATTAGTTTTAAGTTCTTTAAATGTTTGACAGAATTCACCATCAATCCTGTCTTATCAGGAGATTTTTGACTGCAAATTCAATCTTTTTGCTAGTTATAGTTCTGTTTAGACTTTCCTATTTCTTTATAATTTAATGTTAGTAGTTTCTGTATTTCTAGAATATTTTTCATTTCATTTAGATATACACATTGCTCTTCATGTATGATTTTTTTTTTTATATTAGGTTAGTTTCCTTTTGTTCCTAGTTTGTCAACTGTTTTTATCATGAAAGAGTGTTGGATAAGCTTGGTGTATAAGCTTGTCAGTATGCTGCTGAATCCTGCTTGTTCATGTTTTTGGTGGTTCATAATTTTGTTTAAATCCTCTGTTTCCTTATCTTACATCTTGTTCTATCCATTAACAGAGAGTAGGATTTGAAATCCTCCATTTATAGTGAACTAATTCTCTCTTTGTTTCTGTCACTTTTGTTTCATATATTTTGATAGTCTATCATTAGCTGTGTGGATGTTTATAATTGTTATGTCTTCTTCCAATATTGAACACTTTATTAATATATAATGTCCTTGTCTCTTACAATCTTTTTTGATTTAAAGTCAATTTTGTCTTATTATTAGCCTAGCTACTACTGTTATCTTTTTGTTACTATTTTCATTGGATGTCTTTTTCTGCTCTTTTGTTTTCTGTCTGCTTGTGCTGTTGGGTCTATTTGTGGCTTTCTGCACTGCATGTAGAGGGATCATGATTTTTAAAAATAGATTCTGCCAATGTCTGTATGATTAGAGAGTTTAATCCACTTACATTTAAAGTAAGTACTAATAAGGAGATCCTTCTGTAATGTTGTTGCTTTCTATAGGCTATATAGCCTTTTGTCCCTTATACCCTGCATTATTTCTTGTATATGCATTTTTAATTTTTATTTTATTTTAAAGAGAATAAAACCAAGGAAAATAAAACAGAATAAAACCAATCAAAATAAACTAGTATAAGTGATACAAGACTTCAGAACCTTACGAAATCAACATTAGTTACCGAAATGCCTTTTGTTGTCTTCAAAATACCTGCAGATACCTTCGAACATAGTAAAAATCGAACAGAGCAGAATAAGGCAGAAACAATAAAAACATAACAATAAATGCAACAAAGGACTTGAAAACAAGCCAATAGTAAATCCAAAATGGCTGCTCATATCATCAGGTTTAATATAATCAAACAAAACAAAGCATAAAACCCAACCCAACAAAACAATGAAAATGATGTGGTTTCTAGGCAGGTAATCACCTGGAGAGGCCTGGCTCTCTCCCTCCGCAGTCCTCGAATGGAGCTGACTCATGGAGAGAGGTTTGGATCTGGCTCTCCCCACCGTGCATTATTTCTTTTGCGTTTAGTTGAGAAAAGATTTTTTTTTTTTGTGGTGAGACTTTTAAATGCTCTTCTGCTTTCTTTGGTGTGCATTCTGTTGCTATGTTCTTTGAGACTTAAACATGAGGATTAAATATTCTAAAGTTGTGGCACTCTGTCTTGAACTTATGTGAACTTACCTTCAATAATATGCAAAACTTTGCTCCATAGATAGCTATGCTTCCATTACTTTTGGTGTTAGCATCCTAAAATTGCATTCTTATAGATTGTGTCCCGAACTATAAACTGGTGATTCTGTAATGTGTTACCCTATTAATTTGTATAGAAGACAAAATGTGGCTTTACAAAGTAAAGTTACAATAGGTTTTAGACTAGTACTGTTACATTATCTTTTAATAATGTTCTACTCGCTTAAGCCAGGTGCAAGATAAAATGAGTAGTGACAGATTATAACTATTGATTTTGACAATTGATATTTCCCTTTATTACAAGTTTTATTTCTTTATATAGCTTCTTGTTAATGTCTAATGTCCTTTCATTTCCACCTTTCAAAGTGTATTTCTTGCAGGGCAGGTCTAGTGGTAATGAATTGCCTTAACTTTTCTTTCTTTGGAAACATCTTAATTTCTCCCTCACTTTTGAAGAGTGGTTTTGTAAGATACAAAATTCTTGGTTGACAACTTTTTTGCTGTTGTTGTTTGTTAGCTCGTTGAAGTAGCTCGCTGTCTTCTGGCCTCTAAATTTTCTGAGGAGAAAGTTGTGAGTAATTTGAGAATTCCTGTCTGTATGTGATGAGTTGTTTCTCTCTGCTTTCAATATTTGATCTTTCAGCAATTGTATGCTAGTGTGTATTGATATGAGTTGCTTTGATTTCTTGTTACTTAGAATTTATTGAATTTCTCAACTGTTTGTATTCAGAAAAATACAAAAGTTAATTTGGGGAGTTTTCAGCTGTTACTTCTTTAAATATTCTCTTTGCTCTTTTCTCTCTTCTTTTCTATAGTGCATTATGCTGGTTTTATCCCTTGAATCCTGTTAACTCTCTTAATCCTTCATTCTTTTTTCTTTTTGTTTCTCAGACTTGATAATGTTTCGTTGTCCTTTTATCAGGTTCACTGATTTTTTTTTCTTTTGCCTGCTCACATCTGTTTTTGAATTCCTCTAGTGAATTTTTCATTCCAGTGTTTGTGCTTTTCAGCTTCAAATTTCTTTTTTTGTTTTTTTTTTGTTTTTTATTTAGGTTTTCTACTTTTCTGTTGATGCTGGCATTTTGTTTAAACATTGTTTACTTTTTCTACTCTTTTTGGTTGTTCTCTGAACAGCTGTAGGATAGCTCTTTTATAGTCTTTGTTGAATACATCTGCCATCAAGTGTTTTTAAGGAAGTTTCTATTGATACATTTTTTTCTTCGGGTCGTATTTTCTTCTTTCTTTGTATGCCTTGGATTTTTTGTGGAAACCTGAGTATTTGAATCTAATAATTTTGTGACTCGGAAAGTTAGAGTTTCTTTCCTTTCCAGGGTTTGTTGGTCATTGTTATTGTTGTAAGTTGTCTCCATCCCAAGGATCCGCTGAGTCTAAATTTAACGTCTTTTCAGGTCTTTTTTGTGTCTGTACCTTTTCTTGCGCATAGTCACTTTCTAATTTTTCCTGTACATGCAGTTGTTTTGGAACATAAAATGTCTTGCTCCCAAAAGATGAGAGAGAGGAAAATGAAGAAGTGGAAGGAAGTTGCTATCTCACAGTACCTTCTGGAAGTTACTTCAGCAAGATGGAAATGAACTTGAACAGTTGGAGGAAGGCATCAGCAATGGCAGTTTGCTCTTTGTCTGCAGCTCCGTGATTATACTAAGAAGCAATCAATCATCAGAGCACAGACCTTAATGTTTGGAAGACAGAATTTTTATTTGGCTATCCTGTTTTCTGCCAGCAGTGTGCAAGCTCATCTCAGAATGTATACATAGCTGCCTGAATCTGAAGGATCTGAAGGATCTGAAGTGGGGGTGTCTGGGGTAACTGGTACTGGGCTAACAGCTAAAATTAACTGCAGTTACCCATGTAAGCCTTCTCATGGAGGTTACAAGTCTTCAATAGCCTCTTGAACTCTAAAATGCAGTCATATCACTTAATGATTGGGTACATTCTGAAAAAAGTATTAGGTGATTATGTCCTTGTGCAAAATCAAAGTATGTTTACATAAACTAAGATGACTGTGATATCACCAGACAGTATAATTTTATCAAACCAAAGTGATATATGTGAACTGTTGATGAGTATAACATCATGTGTCATATGACAGCAGTTACATCAGACAGATCTTGTCAATGTAATTGTTGTCTCGTTAGGCTTAAATGTACTAAAGAATTCATTGAGAATGTCACATATTATGAAACCCTTCCATTTGTTCTGGACAAAGTTGTTCTCTTCCATCTGTAAAGGATAGGGGATGATGAGGAAAACTTTTAGCTATTAGCCTTGTCCAGCCATTGGTAAAATGATACATTTTTAGGTCAGAGATTTGAAAACTATCATTCTTTTGGCAGTTGTGAAAGCCTTGAATTCACATAAAGGTTTTGTCTGTATGTACATTTATATGACTATAATTTGAATATATGTGTGCTGAATATACATATACATGCATGCATAATATATACATATATATGTATGTGTGTGTGGCCTGTGGCTTCAGTAGATACAGAAGTCGTGGATCACCAACTAATCCCTCTCTCTAGCTGTCCACATGGTGTATGAGCCAGTGTTTTAGGCTTTTTTTTCTTTCTAAAACCAAATGGTTTTAATGATGTGTGTAGTCTAAAGATCTAGAAAGGTTTTTGACTTCTAACTTTATTTCTCAGAAAATTTCCATTGAGTTTTAATAAGGTCTGTCTCTAATAGATAATAATGTACCAGACATATATTTCAAGAAAAATTGGAGGTTGTTCTTTTGTATTTATGAAAATTCTCTCCATTATTTGTTTTCTTCAAAACCTTATCTCACTTGAATGTATTGTTTTGCCTTTCTCTTCATTTGTTTTTTGATTTCTGATAATTGTATAATATTTACCTCTCCCTTCTATATATATTTATTATGTTTTTACTTCAACTGCTTATGACTTCTAACTAATGAATAGGAATTTGAGACTGAGGTCTGACTCTTTAGAATTCTTTTGCAGCACCAGGTATGGCCTTTTACGAATAGTGAATGAGTAATAAAAATCAGTGGACTTGTGTCACAAGGAGTCTGTCAAGAATCTCCACTGGAGATTTGCACACTCAATTTTAATTGCTTCTACTTTTTATTACTAACTAATGGGTATGATTTCAGGAATATAAATATTATTTTGAGACTCTTTTAGAGTTACAATGCAAATTAATTTAGTTGAAAAAAATTAATTCCTTTAAGTGTATAATCAAAGTGGTGATATCTTTTATTATTCTGTTCTATTTCTGAATTTCTTAGTGGAGCTGTATGTTATTATTTATTTTACAGTGAGGGACATAAACCTTCAGGACATCAAAGAGGATTTGGAATTGGACCCAGAGGAGAATAGCACCCTTTTCATGGGCATCCTTATCAAGGGGCTGGCCAAATTGAAGAAGATCCCAGAGACTGTTAAGGCAATCAAGGAGCGCCTGGAGCAGGAGCTAAAGCAGATTGTGAAGAGATCCACCACGCAGGTGGCAGACAGTGGCTATCAGCGGGTAGAGAACCTCACTGTGGAGAACCAGCCCAGGTAAATGGGGGTGGAGTTTGTGTTTTTGGTAACTATTTTCTAGGGTGAAGCTAGAAAAGTGAAGATAATTAGTTTATCTTCTCTTGATGTTATTTTCTTGAACTTATATATTATAGCTCATAAAAACTCATAAATAAAAGCAAGTGGACTAAACATAATTCAGTTGTCTGTTTCTGACTTTGCTAAGAAATTTTAAAGTAAGTTGTCCATAGTCATATATGTTGAATGAAAGACACAGACATGTGTATAAAAATAATATGTTTAAATGCATTGAGTGAACAAGTTAAATTGACTGTAACAGCTATTGGACATATATTAGATACTAAGTAGTTTCCAGGCTTCATGTATTTTTTAATTCTCGCTACAACTCTGTGAGCTATTTGTTAGTACTCATATTTTATATCTGGTGAACTAAGGCTTAGAGATGAGCAATTAGTAAAGGTTTATAGAAAAGGAGGTTGATTCCTAGAGTTGCATTCAAGTCTATTGGATTCTAAAATCTCTCTTTCCTCTGTCTCATACTTTTTTCTTCGCATGTTGTTTGTAGACAAATCAGTCTCAGGAATTTCAGTAATTATCTAAAACAATAAATAAAACTTGGATGTCATAAATTTTGTTTCATGAGGGCAGTGTTGAATTTATATTCAGGTGCAAACTCTGTGATTATCATATACTAGAAAATCATGTTTTCCAAACCATAATGTACATAATAGATCAGCGTCATCTGACAGTGTATGAAATTGGACATGTCCTGGAAAATAAAAGATTCGCTTTAAAGGAGCCTCTGTCTCCAATGCCCCTCCTCAATCCCTGCTTCTCTGCTTTTGCATCCCAACTCCCACATACATCAGACATGTATGAAGGCGGAATTTAGCATGAAGGAAATAGATCATGGAGATCACATTTTCATATGAAAGTAGAAGATAAAATGGAGACTGTTTTCTCATTTGTTCAAAGCATATGAGCTCCTGGGAGGTGATAACTATAACGGGGTGAGAATCTTGTTAAAATGATGTGAAGGCAATTTTGCTATTGGTAATTAGAACTTTTAAATTTTTATAAAAAGAAGTTAAATTTAAGGAGAAATAGTACTACTTCATTTAGTATAGACATCCCCAGACTTTTAATATTTTGGAAGAATTAATGTAGTCTATTTACATTTTCTATATTTTTGTGTATATCTAAATAACATTAATATTAATTATGTTTTAAAAATCTTCAAAAAATAATTCTCTATGAGCTTAATTCAAAAGTACTGTGGTTTGTGAAACCAACTGTTGTTTAGTCTGCTTTTGTAAGAGAATGTTTCAAAGCAAATGATTGAGTAGCATGGGTTTTGGAATGCAGAACTGATTTTGTATTCCAGCTTTGCAGTCTGGAAAATAGTACCAGTCTTACAGGACTTGGTTTAGATGAGGATGTATGTTCCAGTTGTTTAGTAAAGTAGTACCAGCAAGTACAATGCATGCACAAATATGTGTATGAATACATGTGTGTATTTATTATGGTTTCTTCTTCAATTTCTTTTTCTTTCTTTCTTTTTTTTTTTTGATCACTCATATCATTATCTGGAGAAGCCAGTGAATGAAAGTAAATTGAACTTTTCTTCTTTCTTTGCCTGGTGCCTGGATTTCTGTGAAGACCTTTTGACTTTTTACTAATGAAATTTTGGTTTGCTATTTGCCCTGTTGCTGAAAGTCCCTAGATGAATGTACTGAATGTTCATAAGAAAATAACATTACGATAATATATACTGAAAATAAAGCAAAAGGGTACAGAGAATAACTCTGCTGCAGATCTCATTACAGTACCTTTAAAAACATTTGTCTTTCATAGGATTTTGACCTCTTACTCTTCTGTTGTGTAAGTCCTTTCCAGAATTTGTGAGTGGAAATTACAGCACTAGAAGTGGAAATTTAGCTCACTGGCCCAGGAAATGCTAAATGTTTCTCAGTGAAGAATGAGTCAGCTGAAGTTTTTTTCTTTTCCTTCACTTTGAGTTTTATTTTTTTGATCAGTATTTTAAAAAGCTAGCAGGCAGATATATTGAGCACTAATAAATGAACAAGTGGCTTCAGTCTCTTATCTATAACATAATGCCATTTTATAAAGCATAAAGATCTGTAACTTTTTGTCTAAAAAACTTTTATGACATTGACTTTTGTAGAGAAAGCAAACATTTAAGATGAACTTCTTCAAAAGATCAAAGATTAACTTCTTGCACTAGGATTCCAAATAACATAATTTTGAGCAAGTTTCTAGATGTTGTGTTACATTAAATGATTTAAAACCCCTTAATAATTAATTCCTTTGGATTAATTGCAGTCATTCAAAAACGATTAGCATTGTTACCTCTAAAGGATTAGAATTTTATAAAGGATATTGTCAAATATCCCTTGAAGCTTGCATGGTTTGTGTGCATCAAACTTTTAGGAAGATGACATTTACTTCAGAGACAGGTAAAAATTAGAACACTTGGCATAATTGTTATTATTGCTATTCAAGAAGCTTTATAGTTAAAGGCATAAAAGTTTGTTTTCCTTAAGGAAAAGAAAGTTGGAACATAGGCTGAAACCCCCATGAATCTTCCCTCCCCAACTTGCATATTCTTTTCCACCCTGGAAAAGTAGAATAGCCTATTCCAAAACATTAGTATGTAAATGCTCCCCTGAGGCAAGATACCACTGTAACTTTCCCCAAAAATTTCATTGTTCATCATCATCATGTTAAATGTATTCTGCTTATAATGCATTGCTAGCCTGTTTTCATTTATCTGTATGCAAAGAGAATTAATGTTGTGTGCCATTTTTCTAGAGATGTATAAGAAACCAATTAGTGAATTCTGCCCTGCTTTAATTCCTACAGTGCCAGAGTATTTCCTCAGTTTTTAAAAGTTGCTTTGGTGACCCGCTTATTTTATTTTTGCCTTCCAAAATATGGTCTGCTTATCAGAGAAATATTTTATCATTTTATTCATAATCTTTTGGTGTCTGTATGCCTCCATACACTGTTAAAAGAAAATATTCAAATAGTAATGCCCGCTTATAAACACTAGGGTAATAGGTGCCTTGGTAATCTACCAGGACCACCTGCTACCCATGATTTTTTCCAGAAAAGCATGCAGTGTCTTCAGCTTCAGATCATAAATGTGGCCTACAGTTCTGGACCAATTTATTCAACTCCTACTGCTTAATTGTTGATTCTTTCCCAAAATCTAGTTCATAAGTAATTTTCTATCATTTTGTGTCAAAGAAATTAGAAAGAGTTGAATGATATTTAACAAATGAAAACATCAGGAAGAAATGGAAGGAAACTATTCTCCTCAAAGGTATGAAATCCTGTGAAGCATAAAGGAGAGAGGAGAATGTGGGGAAAGAGTGATTGGCATATATAAGGCAATTCGCCATCTATTAAGAAATTGGCTTGTTTTTATGTGTAAACAAAAATTCATTGCAGGAGATGCCAAAGGCCATTTATACTTGGTGAAACTGTTAGTTTTGAAGAGGGCAGAAAGAAGTAAGTTGGCTGCTGGGAAGACCTTCCTTTAGTTTGGAAGGAGACCATTTTGCAATGTTCATTGACCTCTATTATGAGGAAGAAAGATAAATACAAACCATGAAAAGCAGGGAAAATTGGATGCCTTGTGCTGACTGTGATATGGTAGAAAGCCATAGAATATCCTTTAAAGCTTAAATGGTTGTGTTTGGGTTATAAGGCGCTATGTGTTGTATGCCCTCCTCCATTTTACAACTTATATCAAGTGATATTGAAAAAAATTATTATTTGCATATTAATTTAAATATTTACTTAAGTTATTTTACTTAGAAGTAGTCATTAAAAGTGAAAATGCCTATGGGGATATGAATGACCACACTAAATTTTAGTGTGGAAAAATGTAATACTTATTGTTAGACCAACTTGATATTATTCTTTAAATTTTTTTATGATAATATAAATCTATGTGTGTGTTTGGTTAGTTTTCTAACTCCCTCTAGAATGGAAAAGAAGTGAAACAATTTGCCTTTTTCAGCATCATACCTCGAGAGCCTAGTACAGTGTCTACCTGACCCATAATAAATATTTGTTGAATAAAAAAATGAGTTCCATGTATTATATCTGCCATGGCAAAAAATGTTAAACAAAACAGACGAAAGTGTTAAACAAAACAGACCTGGTTCCAATCCTTGTGGAATAGTTTAAAGAGGGAAGAAAGTCCTCAATCTTTATGGTAATAGCTATAAAGAACAAGCAAAACATGTCATGAAAGCATATGATCGTGGATGGCTTATCAAGTCTATCCCTGTTGTTGTTGCCCAGCTACATTCATTTGTTGGCACCTATCATTTGGTCTTCTAGATGTTCAGTTAGCGTGACATTGGCATCTAAGATGGGAGAAGAAAAGGGGCCAGCTTTTTTGTATATCATTTGTAGTTTTTGCTGACCTCCGTGATTGATTACATTTTAATGTGTGTTGCAAATATGCTTAAAGATGACAGCACTCTTTTGTGCTATGGATAATGTTTGATTCTTATGTGTATTTCTTTGCCAATAGATTGTATCATTATGTATTTTTTTCTTTGCCAATCTGAAAGGTGAAAAGTGGTTTTTCTTTTTTTCCTTTGGGTACTAGGGATTGAATTCACGACCTTGTGCTTGCCAGGCAGGCACTTATGCCACTGAGCTAAATCCCCAGCCCATCCTGAAAAGTGATATTTCTAACATGGTTCAAATTTGCGTTTTTCTTACTATAGGTGAAGTTAAACTTTTCATTTGTATCAAAATAATTTGTTTTTGTGATGCTGGATTGTAGTATGTAGATATATTTCTTCAAAGTAAGCTGCATGAAGAATGGTGAAGATACAGAATTTTTAAAAAAGCATAAAAATGACACTGAAATTATCCTATCATCTTTACTTTTTTGATGTTTGGTATTTTCAGTTATCCAGTCTTCAAATAATGTTTATTTCTTTTCATGAATACTTGGATTTCTTTTTAAATGAATTGTTTGCTGATTTGTAGAAACTCTTTATATATTTAAGAAATTGATGCTTTGAGATTTATTTTATAATTTCCCTTTGTAGTTTCTTTGCTTTTTTGTTGTGATGTTTCTGACCATGTAGGCATTTTTGTTTTTATGAGACTATATTTATGAATGTTTTCTTTTATAGCTTCTGGATTAAGTGTCATACTAGTTCTTCCACATTCTTAGATAATAAATAAAATATTCCAAACTTCTAGTACTTACTAGCACCCATTCTTAATACAGATGCTCCCTGACTTATGTTATATCCCAGTCAGCCCATGGTAAATTAAAAATATCACATCAAAATGCATCCAGTACACTTAACCTACTTAGCATCATAGCTTGACAACAGTACACTACAAAAGAGTATTAGTTGTTATTCTTAGGGTTGTGTGGCTAATGAGCTATGGCTTGCTGCTATTTCTCAGCATCACGAGAAAGTGTTGTACTGTCTACCATAGCTAGAAAAGCAAGAAAAGACCATGGTACTGTCTATCATAGCAAGAAAAGACCAAGATTCAGAATTTAAAGGACAGTTTCTACTGGATGCATTTTGCTTTCATACTGTTATATACTAAAACAAAACAAAACAAAACATTAAAAGTTGAATCATTGTAATTGAGGGCCCTCTGTATTTACAGTACAGTACTATCTCCTTGTCCATAGAATGTACCAAGACCCCAGTGAATACCTGAGACCATAAGTAGTACCAAACTCTATGTATATTATTTTTTTCTATACATACATATTGATGACAAAGTAGGCCCAGTAAGAGATTAACAGTAATAACTAATATGAAAATAGAACAGAACATTTATAACAATATACTGTAATAAAAGTTATATGATCATGCTATCAAAATATCTTACTGTATTGCACCCATCTTTGTTGAAATAAGGTAAGGTGATAAAATGCATACATGATAGGATTAGTGAGGTAAGTGGCAAAGACCTTGTGACAGCATTAGGTTGCCATGTAAAAGTTACTTGAACACAAAGCATACCATGGTAATTGAGCTAATAAATGAAACAGCTGCTGAGTGACTGTAGGATAGATAGTATACAGAGGGGATATGCTGGACAAAGAGATGATTTCATCATGGTCTACAAAATGATATATGACTTAAAACTTTATAAATTATTTATTTCTAGAATTTTCCACTTAATATTTTAGGACTGCAGTTGACAGTGATTAACTGAAGCTAGAGAAAGCAGTGTCACAGATAAAATGGACTGCTGTGTGTCTTTGATACTTGTTATTGTAAACCCAAATATCCAGTTCAGTCATCCAAGTATTGTAATCCTCTTTCTCATTTTCCTAACAATCCAAAAGGTTATATTTGTAATCCCATTGAGACGTCATTGGAATTCCAGCAAGTTAATTCCAATCTACCATCACCAATGCAACCCACAGTGAGAGTAAAAACACCAAGACATATTCCAATTTAAGGGTAACCAAGGGGTCCTAAGTCCAGTCCCCGTGAGGACATGCGGACAAGGGCCTTGATCCTAGGCCTGTCCCAGCATTTATTATCTTGTGAAGAAGGGGGGTGGCTCAGGGATGAGTGATAGTGAGGATGGTAGGAATTACATGAGTAACTTGAGCTGGCTGGCCAGGTGCAAGATTGGCATCTCTGTAAATTGCAGAGATAAAGATATGTAGAAGGATCAATTTGCATAATCCAATTTAGGTATCAGTGGAATTTTTTGGGGGGCTATCACTAGCTTTTCACATATCAGTATAAGGAAATAATCAAAGTCATAGTAATTGTTTTGGATTCCAAGGGAGTCACTGGAGTTGTCTCCCACGCTTGTGGAATTTGAATGAGAGGCCACACTACTTTTTATCAGATCCTATACTTTCATACTATGTTATAATGAACTGTATACCCCTTTCAATTCTGGTGTCTGTATATCAGTCATGTTTGATTGTCATGATTAGCACTAAATGCACACTGAATAATTATAACTCCAAATCATTTACTTTGTAGTCATGATCTTTTCAAGGTTAATAATTACCTCATTTCCCAAAACGTATTACCACTGGTTTCTCAGCCTGTGGAACTAGAGCTTTTCAGAAATGAATTGAATTATTGCTATACAGTTTGAAAAAATATACTTTAAAAATATTTTTACAAATTTGGAGTTTAGAATTCATCAGGAGGGCATACTGATATAATACAATATTCTTAACAATATTCTTAATAAAATAATTTTTATCTCTGAGAAAATCCAAAGGCTTAGGGCCCAAAGGTTAGTTGATAGTAAAAATATAATGTTTATGAAAAGAGAAATAAGTGATATATTTCTCTTGATTTTGTTTTTTTTGGCCTGTGGATAGAGTCAAGTGTGTATTTCTTTTTCAAAATAGCATTTCCTTTCATCTGTTTTTTCTGTCTTAGTTACTCTAAGTATCTGGAATTCAGGGCTTAGTAGAAATTGGTCATTTCATTTTATAGAAAGGTCATTTAAAAGCAGCTTTGAAACAAGGTCAGGAATTTGTCCTTGTGGCTTCTTGTAGCCATTCCCAAGTATTACATGTAGCACCTGGACATGACCAGAATAAAGAAGGGCCTCAATGTAATTTAGATGAGTACTTAATTCAAATCAAAGCAAGAGGGAAGCAAGTGAATTTAACTTCAGTGATTATGATTCCATTTGATTAAATCTCTACTTTTGATTATACGTACCAGTGAGAACATGTTTTAAATACACTCAACTATTAAATATTATAAAGTATGAATAGACTAAACCAGGACATATAGAAGAAACTCTACTAATCTTTAACTAGGTTGTATCCTTCACAGTTTTACTAGAAACATTTTTACAACAAATGAAAGGATTTCTTTTCTTTTCTTTTCTTTTTTTTTACATATGAGACTCATTACTCTGCTAAGAAACACAGTTTACTTACATGGGTGGCCCCAAGTCTCTACTTTTTAGAGAGTTTTAAATAAACTAATTGTTAATACCTCTCTTTGTAGCATATTATGTGAACTGAAAGTAGCAACAGTGTTCAAGGATATTTTATAAATACTAAGTTGGATAGCTTTCTGGTTATGGATTATCTTTTGCATATGGTTGGTCTTTAGAAAAAGGGATTTTGGTTGGTTAGACCAGACATTTTGCCCAATTTTACCTTTGTTAAATCTTTTTTTTTATTTTAAAAAGCAAAACAAAAAAAAGGATTGAAATGATACAGAATTTCAAAAAAGAAATGAAAAAAGTAGGGAATTAACGCTAGTTAATATATTGCACATTGTTCTCTCAGAACTAGTTGTTCAGGTTACAGAATCTAGATACAAAATCAGTGAAACAATGACAGCACAAATGGTTTTGGTGAACTAAGAAATTAATAGTATAGTTATATATCTAATGTACATATAGATACATAAATTTGTATATGTTTACCAACATGCGTTTAATCTTTTCCTTTCTTCCTTTTTTTTCCCCCTTGTCCCAGTAGTTTTGCCTTTTTGAGCACTTTCTTTCCCTTCCATTATTACAATTTCTGTTGTACATTTTGGATCTTATTACTCTTTCAGTTTTTTATTATTATTTATTTTTACACTAGAGAGACTACATATTTACAAATGTGAGTCTGATTTATTTCACTTATGAGTATAGTCACAAGTTGCCTCCATTTACCAATAAAAGCTTCAAGGTCATTCTTTTTTATAGCTGAGCAATATTCCACTGTATAAAAATACCATATCTTTTTCATCCATTCTGTGGTTGATGGGCATTTTGATTGTTTCCATGATTTAGCTATTACAAATTGTACTGCTGTGAACATGAGTGCAGACATATTGCTTTGACATGACCTTTTCAGTTTTTCTGGGAAAATACCCAGGAGGAGAATGGCTGGATTGAATGGAACTTCCAATCCTAGTTTGTTGAGGAATCTTCATATTGATGTCTGTAGTGGCTGCACCAGTCTACACTGTCACCAACAGTGGAGAAATGTTCCTTTTCCCCCACAGCCTTGCCAACATTTGTTATTGGCTGATTTCTTGATGGCAGCCATTCTTTCCAGAGTGAGAAGGAATCTCAATGCTGTTTTAATTTGCATTTCTTGAAGACCAGTGATGGTGAACATCTTCATGTATCTATTTACCATTTGTATATCTTCATCTGAGAAATATGCATTCATCTTAGATGCCCATTTTTGGAATGGGTCTTTGAATTTAGGGGGCTTGATGTTTTTCAATTCTTTATATGTTCTGGATATAAGTCCTTTGTCTGAGGGACTACTAGCTAAAATTCTTTCCCATTCTATGGAATTTCTTTTCATTTTGTTGGTCATTTCTTTTGAAGTACAAAACCTATTTCATAAGATGAGATCTCAGGTGTTGATTGTTTGAAGTACTTCCTGTATGGTTTGCGTTTTGTCTGTGAACTCTTTGCCCACCTCTATGTCTTTAAGATCTCTTCCTACCTTGTTTTCCAGTTGATTTATTGTTTCTGTTTTAATATTTAGATCTTTGATCCATTTTGTCTTTAAGTTGCTGCATGGTGATAGGTAAGGGCCTAGTTTCAGTCTTTGGCATTTGGAAAGCCAATTTTTCCAACTATTTATTAAAGAGACTATCTTTCTTCCAGTGAACATGTTTAGCCTCTTTGTCAAATAAGGTGGTTGAGTGTCTTTGTATTTGCGTCTGCATCTTCTAATCTGTTCCATTGATCCTCAGATCTGTTTCTTTGCCAGTACCATGCTGATTTTATCACTGTAGCTTTGCAGTATAATTTCAAGTCAGGGATTGAGATGCCTCCTGCCTTGCTTTTGTTGCTCACAATTGCCTTTGCTATTTTAGGTTTCTTCTGATCAAATGAATTTTATGAATATTTTCTCTAGGTCTGTAAGGTAGGTTAATAGTATTTTGATTGGGATTGCATTAAATCTGTACAACAGTTTTGGGAATATGGCCATTTTCACAATATTGGTTCTTTCTAACTAAGAACAAGGGATATCTTTCCATTTTTTGATATCTTCTTCAGTCTCCTTTTTTAGAATGCTATAGTTTTCAACGTGTAGGTCTTTTACATCTTTTGTTAGCTTGATTCCTAAGTATTTCATTGTTACGGATGCTATTGTGAAAGGTCTCCTTTCCATAATTTCTCTCTCAGTGAGTTTGTTGTTTGTGTAAAGGAATGCTATTGATTTTTGAGTATTGACTTTATATCCAGCTACACTGCTGAATTTGCTTATTAACTCTAGTATTCTTTTGATGGAATTTTTTTGGATCTTCTATGTAGAGTATCATGTCATTTGCAATAGTGATAATTTAACTTCTTCCTTTCCTGTCCTTATTCCTTTTATTTCTCTCTATTTTCTAATTGCTCTGGCTGATGATTCCAAAACTATATTGAGTAGGAGTGGTGAGAGTGGACATCCTTGTCTTATTGTTGATTTTAGAATGAATACCTTTCTTAAATCTTTTTTATTTGGTAAAACTAAAAAAAGCTGCTTTTGATTTCTCTTAGTATATGAACTACAGCAGGCTTAGCTTAGAAATTGAATCAGTTAAAGGAATAATGAAAATGTATTTCATGGGTTGTTTTAACTTTACAGTGTCACCCTTTGTGCAGTATGTCACTTTGTGGCTACTGGGAATTCCAAATTGTTGTTGCATGGAGCTGTATCTCCAACCCTTTTTAAATTTTTTAATTTTGTGAGAGTCTCGATAATTCATAAAATTACCCAGGCTGGGCTCAAACTTAAAAACTTCTTGCCTCAGTCTCTGAAAGTGCTGGGATTACAGGCATGCCCCACTGTGCCCAGTTATTTATAGTTCCTTGCCAGTTTCTGTGTGTTGGCTGGCAGCATATAACAAAAGGTACTCCAAGCTTAAACCGACACTATCTTTTCTTTACAGAAACAAACACACAGATGAAATTTTTTGAAGTGAAATTCTTCCCTTAGTAATATGTAGGCATGATGTCAGATGGAATTAAAGTACTGTGTGTAAAGCTGGACATTGTGGTAGACGAGTGTAAACTCAGCACTTTGGAAAGCTGAGGCAGAAGGATCGAAAGTTTGAGCCCAAGCTGGGCAGTTTAGAAACTTGGTGAGACCTTGACTCATTGAAAAAAAAAAAAAAAGTTGGAAAAAGAGCTCGAAATGTAGCTCAATGTGAAAGCCCTGGGTTCAGTCACTAGTAATACCGGAAAACCACCTTGCAACAACAATTTTTAAAAAGCCCCCAAAATAAAACCCCACAACAAAAATCAAAATGCACAACAGCAACAACAGCAGCAGCAACGACAACTCCTCCTCCTCGTCCAAAAACTCTCGTGTGTATCTCAGGTTGTATTTCTTATTTTCCAGACTCTTCTGCTTCTTGCTTCTGACCCATCCACTTTGTATGCTCTTTAATAAGATTTGACTATGAGTTTGTAATTGAAGGGTGAACTTTGTAGCCCGATTTAGATCTGGGCACATAATAAATGTCCGCGAATTTCAATGAGTAAATATACAAAATATTCAGACAAAATAATTTTGAATAAGAGGAAGTGAATTTTTAAAAAAAGTTTCAGTCCTACTCACAGTGAAGCCCCAAGAATTTGTAGCACCCATGTAATATAAGAGATCAGCATACAATTTGTCCCCATGGCGGGGGTGGGTTGGGATGATTAAACTGGAATCTCTGGGTACAGGGCCTACAAGACTATGTTTTAGGCGATTCTTAGGCATGTTAAAGTTTTAGAACATTCTTTATAAAATCGCAAACATCACAGTGTGTTTGCAGTTTTATAGCATTCATGCTTTGCAAAGCAGACTGCCATCTGGTATTTCACCTGAGTGAGTGTCACCAAGGGCCTCATCCCAGTCAGGGGCATTATTATTAATCCAGCTTTATCCAAGGAAATGTGAAAGCCCAACTAATTTGACAGTTCAAAGCTTTGTGATGATGGATTTAAGGTTAGAAGTAATCTCTTTCTATCATGCAAATTGGCTGCCTGATTTATATAAAGATGATGCTTCTAACATCATTTCCTGGACCTGGTTTTGTTTTTCCCCAGAAAAGGTAAGTATTGGTACTGGATATCCATTCATACCTCCCATTGTGATCCATGACAGGCTTCTCAGAAATAACTGGGCATGTTAGAAGTAGGATCAGAAACTACAAAGTTAATGGATTCTAATTAGCTCACTTGAGACTCAAACTTAGTTACCTAAACAATTTCTTTAGAGGCCCATAGGGTCTTATACTAAAAATAATATATCACAAAGCACTGTATCTAAAATCTTAACTTTAGTTATCTTTGGGAAATAATTTATGGATACATTTTAATTTTCCATTATGATGAAATACTGTTTTTGAAATGAGAAAAGAATCCACTGGTTCTTTAGTTCTGGTTTTAGTCACTGTCTTTCCACATATCAGAATTAGAATTTCATTTGATGTTATCTCTGCAGAGTTCAGAAGCCTAACTTGACGGGAGGGAAGTGATGTTGGAAAGAAGTAACTAGAGCCAGCATTCAGTTCAGTGTTCTTATTCTTTGTTTGTTTGTTTTTTGGTACCGGGGATTGAACTCACGACCTTGCGCTTGCCAGGCAGGCACTTAAGCCACTGAGCTATATCCCCAGCAGTGTTCTTATTCTTACTATGCTCCATTCTCTATTGCTAATGTTTTTCCCTTTCTTGTCATAGTGCAGATGGAGAATTAGTCAGCACTCTTCAAATAGTAACTTCTTGTATGAAGCTTGTTTTTAATAAGTGTTAAAGCTTATCTCTGTTCCTTAAAAGTCAGCTTTAGATCACCTTGATGATTAAATGAGATCTATGTCCTCCTTGAAATGAAAGGACAGCTGAGCTTACTCAGAAAATGTGAGATATAGGCAGGTAAAACTGAGACCATTTTGATCTGAATTAATTTTATCATGATCAACTTCGTTTAAAACATAAACTCTGAGCTTAGTACTTTTTTTAACTTTTAGAGCATCGTGCTAGAGAAATAACTACAATGTGGTTATTAACTTTTTCTGTCACTGGGAAAATGTAGAACCCTGATATTAAGGTCTCAGCAGATAAATAGTGGAAGAGAACTGATTTTCTGCCTTGTGTGTATCTTTTCTTTATGACCAACTAAGGCAGCTTCTTGGCTGCAAACATGAGTTTTCCAGCCAAATGACTAACTCAGGTTTCCCTGGATGTTAAATTTAGATTCAGATAGTCTTATCTCACCTTAAGTATTGAACATTTTCACAGCTTGATATTGTAGCTTTATAGAATACATATTTTTTGCCTGTACATATGACCATTCCTTAGCATTTTCTTCTTAGGCCTCTGTTTTTTCCATGGTGGCACTTGAAGATAAGTTACATAGGGATAACTGCAAGTAGGAATTAATAGAAGACCTGGGAGAATAAATAACATTGTACTTACATTTATAAGAAGGCTGATTTAAAAACCTGCTGGGTAATAGGATATGTGTTTGAGAACAGGTGCTTTCTTCATCTGGACATTTTCTAGTTTTTTTTTTTTTTACACAGAAAATAGATTTTACTATAGTATTATTAAAGTTGGCTCTGAAAATGTGTGTCTTTCAGTTTGTAACTACTTCTTCATGTTCTCATATTTACATTGATAGTTACTTCTTTGAAAACAGTTTTTTTGTGTGAAATATTTTTATTAAAGGTTTCGAACACACCTGTTTCCTTATCACTTATCTATAATCAGACCTCTATCCTCCCATTCTGTTGGAGTTCACTTTTTATTTCTTCATTCAGAAAATAATTCACTTATTATCTATCATATGCTGGATATTATGACAGTTACAAGACTGCAGGCATGAATCAAACAGTTTTTACCCGCAAGGAGTTGATAGTCCAGAAGGGAGCAGGCAAGAACTGGAAGAAAGGACACTGGTTTGAGGCTGTTTCAGTAACTCTGGGAAGAGATGATATGGCCAGCTCTAGCAGGGTAGCACCAGCAACAGAATGAAACAGGCTTATTTGAGAGGTAGTAAAGTGGTAGATTTAAGAGGACTTGGTGCAAGCTGGGATTGAGGAAGGTTAAGGTTGTGTCTTGGGGCAAGTGATAGACGATTCACTGATGTAAGGAACATGGAGAAGTAAATCTGGGAAAGATAGAGTTTCATTTCGGTCATGTTAAGTTTGAGGTCTGTAGCTCCTTTCCGTGAAATGTTTGGCAGTCATTAATAGAAACTAAAGAAGATGTGATAAATAAATTCACCTAGCAAGCAAATGAGGATTGAGAAGAACTGACAAGACATGATGAGGCTGTGGAAGAGGTTGCCCAGTAGGAGCAACTGGAGGCATAGAAGGAAAATAGTAGTGTCTGAGAAGTGGGGCCAATGGATGACAGTATTTCAAAACAAAGGGAGTAGCCAGTGAGTACAAGTGCTGCAGCTACTTGATGAGACTGGAGAGGGCCTTTTGGTTTGATTCCCCTCCCCACCTTCTCTCACCTCTGCCCCTCTTCAGCCTTCCTTTATTATGGATCTACTACTTTATGATCAGTTTAGCTACTCCCCTCATGCAGAGTATTACATCAGTATTTGAATCCCGGATTTCTCCTGATATTTCTGTCTTACATTGCTTATGTTTGTATTCAAGAATTTAATGGTTTCCAAATTTTACTTCTCTCCATTCTGGACATTCCTTCTTGCGTTGACAGAGAGCTATGATTACAAATAAACATAAAGTAAGGACTTTCTGTTTGCACTGTCTGATCCAGAGGGCTAGGTGTACCACTATCATGTCACTTCTCTAAATGTAGTAATCAGGATTTTTTTGTTTCGGTTTAAAAGATTAGAGTAATATAGAGCAAGCAATGAGGGAATTAATTTTTATTCTATGAACCTTTTTGTTATATAACTAACACCCAAATTTAATCAAAGAGGGCTTTTATTAGAAAGATAGTGTATCTTACAGAATACAAGCAAGACTTTATAAACTAAGCTGTGGTATGGACAGAGATACAGCTAGGGCTGGGAACATCTGTAATCTCTCACCTTGAAGGTGGTAATTGCTATGATGCATTCAAGTGTGTTTTTGTGTATAACCCTCACAATCACTTTGTAATTGGGAAATTTTGGTTGTGGTACTTAAGATTTGGAAAAGTTCTGTGCCTATTTGCCAGAGAACATGTATTTAAATCTAGGTTTGTAATGTTAGTGCTTTACACTTGCACTCATGTAACAGATTTTGTCATTATAGAATAAATTCTTTTGTAATGCTGTATTTTGTGTTACTGTGTACTATTTTATGACTCAAATAATTTATAAGAAGAGTATTATTTTTTTCTGAAGGGTAGGAATTCAAACCTCAAAGGTTCTTAACATATTCCTGTAAGAGACCTTTTATAATTCAGTTCAGTTTAAAGAGTCATCAGGTAATTTAATGATCATGCCTAATCTATTGTCTTTTGGATCAGTAGTGAAAACCTCGATCTCAACTTGATTTAAGCAGCTGAGCTAACTGCAGTGTAATGTTTTTTTCTTCTTTTATGTAATATTTTGTAAAGGGAGTAGGTGGAGAATTATTTTAGTGGGGTTTTATGTGCTTAGTTCATCTTGTCTGCAAGTAAAGGCAAACACTTGTTTTCACAATCTTATGCTGTGTGGACAGTTGGAGAGTGTATGTGAATATTAATGACATATTTCAGTTTATGTCTGGTAGCTTCAAATTGGGCCAGCATGCAGATTTATGTGTATGATTCCTGTTCTCTTTTATTTGATGCGTGAGGGAACATTTTCTTACTTTATTTTTTTTAAAGGTGGGTACATACTGGTGAGAAATGGTATGCCTTTGAAAACCCTGTGATTCACTTCTTTGGTTTCTTTTTCCTTATTAGAAGATCACTGTTCATCCCACTTTTGAATTCACCTTCCAGTGATCTACTGAAACCCTTCTTGTCCAGGTTGCCAGGACCTATGAGTTGTGAATTTCTCACTTTCCCTACTCTGACCTCTGTGTATCTTTTGACTACTGACATTTTTTCCTTTGCCTTCTAAACTTTTCTGTGGCTTCTTTCTTTCTTTCTAGCCATTTCCTAACAGTTTTTTCAGACCCAGGCCTGCTATTCTTACTCTGCATGTTTTCTCTGAGTGATCTTTCAAATATTTATACTTTTCAAACTTCCAGTCTCAGTCTTTCTCTTGAGCTGCTGCCTTGCATGGAACTATATAATGATGTGATGCCTTATACTTAACATATCCATATTGAACCACAGGAGAGGGGTTAGACCTTCATTCACTCTTGTCACTCAGCTACAGCTTTTT
The DNA here is from genome assembly GCA_004027295.1 of Dolichotis patagonum. Taxonomy (NCBI): domain Eukaryota; kingdom Metazoa; phylum Chordata; class Mammalia; order Rodentia; family Caviidae; genus Dolichotis; species Dolichotis patagonum. The sequence continues at coordinate 25,443 of PVJX010001819.1, read as the reverse complement.
TTTTTTTTTTTCCTTTAAACATCTATTTTGAGAAACAGTTCACATACCATACATTTTACTGGTTGAAAATATATAATTCAGGGCTTTTAAAATATATTCACAGGTTTTGTAATGATCACCACTATCTAGTATCAAAACAATTTTTTGCCCCTAAAACAAATCTCTTACACTTTTATCAGTCAGTTCCCACCCACTTTTAAGTAACCAAAACTGTGTTATTAGTTTCTATAACTTTTCCTATCACTATTTTATATACTTAGAATCACACAATATCTAGTCTTCTGTGACTTTTTTTTCGCTTAGCATACCATTTTCAAGATTTGGATTATTTTGACCTTTTGCCATTATTAATAATGTTGCTGTGAATGTTGTGCACATATTTTTGTGTATATGTATATTTTAATTTCTCTTGATTATATACCTAGAAATGAAATCACTAAGTCTCTATGGTAACTATATATGGATAGTGTTTGAGAATGTTCCCAAGTATTTTCCACAGTGGCTGTACCATTTTATATTCCTACTAGCATTGTATGAGAATTCCAATTTCTCTGCGAGCTTACCAATAATTTTTGTTTATCTTTTTTATTTTAACCATTGTGGTGGACTGAGGTGCTCTCTCATTTTTATTTTGGTTTGTGTTTCGTCAGTGGCTAGTGATGTTGAGCATCTTTTGATGCTTATTGGTTCTTTTGATAGGGAAGGGGAATGGGACTTGAACTTGTCACCATTCTGCTTTAGACTTTCAGAGTGCTAGGATTATAGATGTGTATCATCATGCCTGGTTTCTTTGTCTGTTTTAAAATTTATTTTTACTTTCTTAGAAGTTCATTATAAGAGTTCTATAGTTATCCTAGGTACAGTTCTTTTACAAGTTATAGGAGTTCTATAGATATCCAGGTACAAGTCCTTTATCATATCAGTGATTTGTAAATATTTTCTCCCAGTGTGTGAATTTCCTTTTCATTTTTTTATGGTGTCATTTGGCACACAAAAATTTTTAGTTCTGAGATTGTAGCTGACTGTCTTAATATTGTTGGGTGTGGTAAGGCAGAGGAGAGATTTTTTTCTCTCTGAAGTAAGTGGAAGGCTCGAAGTAAGCAGACAGCCAGTGGAGTCTCTCCATATCTGGCCTGTCTCTTCTTAGCTGTTATCTTACCTTTCTCCTTTCTTCCCTGTGGCTAAGATGGCTCGTGTAGAGGAACAGGCTTATCTTGGCCTTGAACCGTAGGAGTGGCCAAAGCTGGCACTGTCTCAGCATTTTATCAAGGTTAGCTATTTCCATGATGCTAATAGATACTTTGACTCTCATCTTACACCTTATTTCTCTTCTTAGTCTCTTTTCTAAATGGAACACTGTTCCTAACTACAGAACTGCTCTTACCTTAACTGATGGATAAAATATGTAGCCATAGAGCTCACTGATCCTGGAGATAAGCAAACAGCAGCACCCATGCATTTATAGGAGATGTTTCTCTACTAGTGATTTTGTGTTATTATTAGTTTGCAGTTCTGTATCTAGAACTTCAAGGACATTGAATACTAGTGTGCTTCAGGCTTCTGAATGTTGTAGATCAACATGCTTTATATATGGTCATTAAATTTAAATTTTGTCAAGGAAGGATATTTGGTGACCTAAGTGTCACCGTGACAAAATAACAGACTTTTCCTACCATGAGAGTACAAAAAATATAAGATTAAACAAATCTGTCTTTTTGAAGAGTCAACATAGTGTTTTTTATTTTTCTTATTTTACTATGCATCAAAAATATGTATGGTCCATGGATTTTTATTTGGGAGCCACAGTTTTACATACTTAGCATAAATTTCTATCTGAAAAATAGAACCTTCACTTAACACAGGATTTTTTTATGTATGCCATGGGTCAGTTCTATGCTGATTATTTTCCAACACTGAATTAACTATTTCACTGTTAATGTCTTGACACATCTTTCTCTATCTTGCACCTCTCTGTTGATATTTTGAGTGGTTCTTTAATAACAGATGAGAAAGAAGATTTTATAAGTGCACGTAATTATAAAAATGAGTGATATTTAAGAGATTTTAAATTATCACTTAAAAGTAGAATGGCTCCTATTTATAAATACAATGTGTAATATGTAGATTATGTATATTTTAGACTTGTTAGTACTATGTAAATTCTATTGGTTCTGTCGCATATCAGTTAAAGTGTCAAATTGATATTAGAATTTTATTATAAGATAGTTATGGGCTATCAAATTGGCACATTCATTATAATTGGGCAGTAAAGAAGTCATAGAAGTAGATAATATGCTGTACATTTTGATGAGATTGTAGTTATAACCTCTTATTTATAGCAGTTGACATTTCTGTTAAGATCTTATATCAAGCTTTTTTGGTTTTTCTTTATACTTTCCATGTTGTTTTAGTAGGCTATTAAAGAGCTGCAAACTGAGAGCCATACAATACACTGTACAATAAAGCTTACATTGCAAGATTTTGTGTATTTGTTCATGAAATACATGTTAAATTCATTCAGCAAATATTTGGTAATCATTCATTCTAAGTGCTTCTGAGCACAAAACAGTACTTCCCCTAGAATAGAAAAGAGAGGGAAAATATCTGTATATAAATGAATATGACCGACATTTATTGAGCCACATATGTGAGCCACATGTGATAAGTTCCTTGAAAGCAGGCTAAAATGCTGTCCAAATTCAGAGGAAGAAATGATTTTAGGTAGGGGTGATCAGTGAAGCTATAAGGCATTACTTTATGTCTGTGACAAAAAGCTTCATGTTATCTCTAAGTACACAACTACATTCAAATTAGAATGGTAGTGAGTGACTAAATGCACTGACATGAAAATAAACTTTTGCTCTAGGCCCCGCTGTCTTGCAACCTCATTTTGTGTCCTTGAGCATATAAAATTGATGTGATAATATGTGCCCAGCATATCTCACTATGATAAATGAGATAATGTGGATGACTAAACTGTTTCCTGCAGTGAAAGTCAGATTACTTGGCACACATATATTTTGTTTTCCGGGTACCTTAGGCCATACATTTGAATGGTAGTAAGCACAGCTTTCCATGACTGAAAGGTTTAGTACTCTTTCTAGCCTAGATTATTGCTAGGGAATAGCATATGCTGCTGTAACATCTGAACTCTCTAAAAAATTGCATGAATTTCTTAGAGAGGCTGCGTATATGAATTTAGAGCAGTAGTACTATAATTACTGAAATATGTTAAAAAAAGAAATGAATGTGTGCTGGTTTAGGTTTACAATTTATTTTTGAATTCTTAAATCAATTCCATTTTATAGCAGAGTAAAATGAGGCTTGGATAAGTTTTTAAAAGTTGTTTAAACATTAAAATTGTTAGAATCACATCTGTTGAAATGTACTGTGTCAAAGTATACTATTGTACTTCACCTTAGTTTGACGTTTTTCTTTCAGGCTAGTGTAAAACATCTCTGTGCATGTGTATGTTATTTGTTTGTTTTGTCACTAGGTTGCTTCTAGAGCTGTTGGAGCTACTGTTTGACAAGTTTAATGCTGTAGCCACTGCGCACTCCGTGGTCCTGGGGTATCTGCAGGATGCTGTTGGGATTCCACTGACTCAGCAGGAAGAGATCAAATTGTATGATATGGCAGATGTGTGGGTAAAGATCCAAGATGTATTGCAGGTAAGGGCTTTTTGCCAAGGGTATTGTCTTGATTGAGGATAATTTGGAACAGCAAAACAAACAAACAAACAAACAAACAAACAAACAAAAAAACTATCTAAAATATTGACTTACATATCATAAACAAGCTAAGGAAGTAGTGTTTCCAGTTAAAGGTGATAACTTCTGATATCATTAACATATCATCTTTAAGGCCATTTAACAGACTTTTTTTTGGCTAGACTTTAAAAATAAGAGTATTCTTAATATGTAGTAATCAAGGATGTATGGTGGCTGCCTTTCTATTCTAATGTGCTTTATTTCTGTGACTTTAAGCATATATGAAGGTAATAAGTATGAAATGTTAAGTCTGTTTTATAACACTTAATTTTATTGACTGTTCTCGTTTTACTTTTTGCATATATTGGGGTAAATGACAGATCAAGAGCTTATTCTGAGAGATGAGAATAAATCAGTAAGCTATAAATGTATCACTTTGATTGATTTGTTGAAGACAAGAAGAATTATATTGCAGTTTGCTGAAATGGCATTTAGAAATTGTATTATAATTTCTTTCCATGTGTTCAGTAAAATATATTTGACTTGGGCAGATGAAAATTAGAAATACAATTAAGAGTTAGCTGAAGCAAGTTTGACACAGCTAAATATAAGTGACTTGATTAGGTAGTACCTACTAATATGAAAAAATTAAGTATATGGAGGGAATTGAAAAATAGAACTGTGTGGGAATGAAATTGCTTGTATGCAAATAGAAATCTTTGTAACAAAAAATAAATCATGAATGTAAATTGCAAATTTAGAACAGAGGTATGCTTCTGGTGGATTGAATGATTGATTCTTGGATTCTCAGACTTTTTTGGACAGTTAATTTTTTTATTGATATATTAGAAATAATCTGGGTTGAAGCTACATTTTTTGAGATTTTTTTTCCTTATCAACTTTGTCACTTACTATATGCCTATAGTAGGGACTTGGCTAGTTATTTAACATTCTATATCTTGATTTGTTACTTTATCATATGGAAATGACATGTGTCTTTTGTGCCACCTGTTTATTTTAAGGGTAAGATAATGGGTTTTAGAGCTATTTCAAAAATAGCTAGAATTAGGAATTTCTGATTGTGGCTATGATGAAGTTACCTCTTTCTATAAGCAATGATAAAAGTGAATGGACTTGGCTAACTCAGAAACAGAGAGAAGAAAACTCATGAAGTGAATACCACAGTCATCCCTCCTTCCTCCTGGGGCATTCTCCAAACTACTGCAAGGGGGTAGTAAAATCTAAGGCAGCAGTAGATTCTTTTAACAGAGGAAACAGAGATTGGGATTGTAGATGTAGCTGGAATGTGTGGACAAGGATACTGAAGATGAGAGAATTTTATAGGTAAGGAACCCCAGAAAACTTTAAGAAGAATGCATTTGAGCTCTTTGATCAAATACAAAGCTATGCATACCACACGGTGTAGCAGAAAAAAGCTATTGTGAGACTGTGAGCTGAAAGGAGGTTCCTGAAGAATGGAAATGTTGGAGTCTGTCAGATCAGTCAGTATGAGAAGAGCAGCTTGAGTCCCCTGAAAGTTAACTGCCTAATAGAACAAAACTCTCATTAAAGTAGCACAATATGACCAGATTACTAATAATGAAGTATCTACAAACTCTATCATATAATTATTTCATGTGAACAAGCAAGAAAACATGACTCATAAGCAGGATTTTAAAAGCTAACAAAAATTAGTATCTCAAATGAAAAATTCACTAGATGGGCTTAGAAGCAAATTGTATACTATCAAAGGAAGGATCAGAGAATTTGAAGATAGCTCAGTCCATCCACACCAAAGCACAGAAAGAAAATAGACCAAAAAGAAAAATGAACAAAGTCATAGTATCCTCTGGGACAACATCATGCAGTCTGACAATTGTGGGATTGCAAATATAGAAGTGGAAAAAACCAAGATTAGAGCAGAAAAATCAGAAAAAATAGTAGTCAAAAATTTTCAAATTTGTTGAAAAATATAAACCTGCAGATTCAACAAATCCCAAGCAGAGCAACACAAGAAAATCAGCACCTAGACACATTAGCAGGTTGTTGACCCCCACCCTCCATGTTTTAAAAATAGCTAAAGGAAAAGAGGACATAATACCTAGAGAGAAATAGAGTAGTCATAATGGACTTCTCATTGCAAGGAATGCAAGCAAGAAATTAATGAATGTAATCTTGAAAGTGCTAGAAAATCCAAAAGTTGTCAGTCTAGAACTTTGTGTGTACTGAAAATATTCTTCAAATTGAAGATAAAATAGAGCCATTTTCCAGTGAGCTAAAGCTGAAAGAATTTGTCACCACTACACCTACATGTCAAGAAATGTCATAGAAACTGAAGGAAAATGATACTAGATGGTAATTCAGACCTACAGGAAAAAGTAAAGAGCCAAAAATGATAAATATGTTGCCAAAAGTAAAATAATTTTTCTCATTTCTTAATTTTTAAATTTTTAAAATGGAATTTCTTAATTTATGTTTACAACAACGATACATATTGATTTTATATTTTGCAGTAAAATCATGACACTAACTGTACCAAGGGTAGAAGTAGTCAGTGATACTCTACAGAGGATCTATCTAAAGGCCCTTGATAGACCCCTGGCAGTTTCATCTTGGGTATTTGTACAGCTTTAAGTCTGAAGGAGACAAAGCCAAGGAAAAATTTAAGCATACATGGCCCAAATAATATAATCAACAGGATAATTATAAGCGTAGTTAACAAAGATTTCCACCATGAGAAGCTAGTAATGGCTTCCCATAAGGAGGAAAAGGATAATCTGACATGTCTTTAATTTGTTCTCTAATATCTTGAATGACTATTGAGATATTAGCAGGACAATCAGGAATGTATACACAGCATTCAGTTTTTATAATTGTATAAGTACTCCCCTGTGCTGCTGTTAGAATGTCTAATGCCATCCGATTTTGGTGGGTGATGTGTCTCATTAATTTTATTTTATTTAGGAGAGAGACCAGTTTGTGTTTAAGGCTCTTTGAGTATAGTAAAGGCCTTGATGTATGTCACATAAATTTCTCTGGACAAGATCTGGTGAATCCCAGTTAAAAGAATCTAAAAGGAATCTGTCATATTATTGGTTTTCATCTGTATGATGCCTTGGGGTTTGGAACCTTTAGGCAACAACAATTTTTAATCAAGGCATATATAATCAAAGTTTGTATACAAAGGCATATATAATCAAAGCATGAATAGTAGTACTGACACTTAAGTTTAGAAACTGTTTCTAAATTTTAACCCATTGACTCTTGGGTCCTTTTGTTGATGGAGTCTGACATTGTCATAAATTTTTTTTAGCTCTTTAGTTATAATTATCTCTAAATTTGATTAACTTATGAGAACCATATTAATACTTTATTTTGACAAATGAAACTCTTACATTTTTACATTTTTATATATGAATATACTCTTACATTTTTATATGTGAATAATATGTACTAGATTTGTAAAAACCAGTCTCAGCATCATTTTGTTAAGTTGGCAACTTGGAGATATGTATATCTCTATATCTCTATATCTCTATATATCTCCTGTCTAAATTCTATTATATATATACTATATATAGTATATATTTATATATACTATATATAATTCATAGTATATATTATATAAATATATACTATATAGTATATTACAATGTATTATTGCTAATTAATTACAATGTATTATTATTACAATGTATTATTATACATTAATATAATGTATTAATATATTATAATGTATATATTAATATATTACAATGTATTATTAATATTATTAATAATATATATAAATACTATATTAATATATGATATTAATATAGTATATTCATATATATAGTATATTTTATATATAGTATATTTTATATATAAATAGTATATTTTATATGTACTATTTAGTATATTTTAGTATATATATAAAATATAGTATATTTTATATATATACTATAGCATTTAGACAGGATAAAATCTCTCTAGGATTTGAGTTGAGCTTTTAGGCATAACTAAAAGGAATGAGTGAATACAAAGTTACACAGTTAACAGTTTAAGCAACCTATATTTTGGTGACTGTATTGAGGTATAGTGCCTGGAAGGAAGACCAGAGTTGAAAAAGACGAAGTGACGTATGTCAATGTCCAGCAATCAGCTAGTTTTACCTCTTGTCATGATTACTCAGGGCTCCTCTCTACAGATGACAGGCAGAGATGACAATCTGGCCAGAGGGAGGAGACAAGTGCCCGGAGGCTTTTCAGTTCTGCTGGACCAGCTGATAGGATGGGTCTGAACCCTGGGGGCCTGGCCTTAGAGGGCAGTCTGACCTCCAGTGGTCCCCTTTGCATTTAGGGCTTGGGGGCCTTTTAAGGTAGTCCCTTTTAAAGTGGCCTGGCTTGTGGCAGTGATAGTAGGTAGGTGTCATTGTCCTAAGCTCTTCTTGGAACCCCGAGAATCAGACTTAAGATCTGTGTTGTTAAGGCCACAATAAAGGCAGCCATCTTTTTGATTTCTTTGTGTTTTGTCTTTGGTTTTCTCCAAGTCCTGATTAGAGAATACTAAGGAAGGGTTGGGGATTTAGCTCAGTGGTTTAAGAGCCTGCCTGGCAAGCCCAAAGTTGTGAGTTCAATCCCCGGTACTTTAAAAAAAAAAAAAAAAAAGAGAGAGAGAATACTAAGGAAGCAGTTTTTGCCAAAGAGTCAAGTGAACTATTTGGAGCAAAGGCTATCTTTTGTAGCTTTTTTCTAATGTCTGGAGTTGACTGGGAAATAAACATGTCTTTAAGCATAATCTGTCCCTCTATTGAATCAGGATCTAAGGAAGTATGTTTTATTACTGCCTCTAATAAATGATCTAAGAAGTCAGAGGGGTTCTCACCTTTTTCCTGATAAATAGCTGACAATTTAAAATACCTCGAAGGCTTGGTTTTTGTCCTTCTTAGACCTTCAACAATACACACTTGAAAATGTCTCCTGTTCCAATCTCCTGTCTTGTTGGTTTGGATAGGAACTGCTTGTGCACCAGGGGGAAATGGTGGCCTACACTCGTGCAGAGAAATAGCAATTGGCTCTTTTTCAACATGCAAGGGTCGAACATCTTCCAGTTCTTAAGAATGCATCCAAAGGAATAAGGGGATTTGGCATTGAGCTGCTCATGTCTGTAATGTAAATGCAACATGTAAGACTGTGAAACCTTTTTGTAACAGGAATTGAACTCAGGAACCTCTGCTGAGCTCTCTTTAGCCCTGTAGTGCTAAAACCTTCAACATTGAGCTATCTGACTATGCAAAAAGGAAATAACTAAAAGGTGTCCCTTCTTATTCCTGTTTGATGAAACACTCAAGGCGTCCCTTGGGTTGACTCTGCCCCAGAGTAGGTGGATAAAATTCGGAATTTAAAATTTGGCCAGCCCATCTACCCTATAGCTCATGAACTTTGTTTCCATTAGGATTGCTTAAAGAAGGAAACATAACTTTGTAATAAACTACTGCTTTTCTTCATTGGAAGAGAGCATACAAAAAGGTGAGTTAGTAATTAGAGGGTTTCTCTCACTGTGCTGTCAAGGAGATCACCTCTGGAGACATAAAGCAACAAATAACTTGAGGACTTCTAGCCCTGGGCTCCAAGGCAAAGAGGCCTCCAAGACAGCTGTATTACCCTTCCAATCACATGGGCAGTCTTTTCTAGTGGAGGGACATGGATATGTTTTATTTAAATTTCAATACCTTTGACGCTCACAAGTTAAACTTGTAAGTTATAGCGTGATCAAATTTTATATTTTAATAAAGGTACATCAATCTCCTAGGCATACAGAAAGAAAAAGCTAACTCTTCGTAAGTAACAAATGCAAATCCTTCCCCCACTAGCTGCTGCGGAATGTAAACAATTGTTGTAAACTATGTCAGCTAATCTCTGAAGGGAGAGGTAATCTAAGTAATCTGAAGATCCACTGAAAGGCTTAGTGAGAGTTCCTAGTCTACTAGCAGAGAAATAAAGATAGGTAAGTGGAGATTTTCAGTGGTCATGAGCAAATGTCCACTGAGGAACTTTTGGGTGTCTACCAGAGAGTTGCCCTGGCCAGGAACCCTCAGTTGTTCTCAGTTTCTATTGGCCCAAATAACCAAAAGTCAGTCTCCAGAAAGGGATCCAGCTGTCTATCTGGTCAACATTCCATTGACTCCATTGGCCACTGGCTTCAATGGGGATTCATCAAACAGATGCTGGGGAAACCTGTCCTCTGCTTTTGAGGGTGGCAGCTGCTATAAGAGCAATAAATTAGCTGGTAGAGTAACCACTGTTCATCAGAGTTCTATAAGGAATAGTTAAAAGCCTGAGCAAGACCATTACCTAATGCTCTATGAATTTACAATAAAAATTTTAAAATGCACAACTGGAAAGTTTGGGAAGCCTCCTTATTATAAATGTGTTTAGGTCCCATATGCTTTCGGGGATAGTTTCTTCCATTGTCACATTGAAGCCGGTTCTCCCTGTTAAGAGTATTTTGGCACAATAGAGAAGCAAAAAGTACAAAATTTATTGAGTTCTGGGCATGGAAAGGAGCATACAACCCATGGCAGTTGGGCTGTCTCCTTCAACCAGATACAGAAAGGCAGAGGGTTTTATGACCTCTGATTGGAAGTGGCGCATGGGTAGATATTGAAGACATGTGAGGAACTGATTGGAATTCTATGTGCATGCAAACAGAAAGAGGAGTTGCAATTAGGGCTGAAGAAGAAGCAGGACATGGCTCTTATATATGTTCTCCTGGACGGGCACAATTCCGATGTCTCATCTGACCCAGAGATGATACAGTCATCTAAGATGTCTTTGGCGTTAGCAAATGCCCATTTTCTATTGGCTTAACTAAGAAGGAAAAGGTTTGAATAGTCTATAGAGTTGTTTCTGACTTCACATGCCTCTATAAGGAAATTACAAAGTGGGAAATGAGTAGAGGTAAAGTCAAAGGAAGGAAACTGAAGCAGAACAGGCTTGACATTTCCTCTAGAGTATAGAGGAGGATTGGAGCCAGTCTGTCTCAGTGAAACCTGTCCTCCAAGTCTTAAGACTGGCCACCAGCCAGTTGCTGGTTAAACAGTGAAAGGATTCCCGGTTTTATGATAGGCATGTATATTTTCTAAATCTGAGCTAGATTTCATTTAAGAAGACCCATTTTACAGAAGTTTATAGTAAAGTCTGCTAGGGATGTTCTAATATTATTCTATCGCTATTGTCTAAATACACTCAAGCAAGGAGTACCAATAAATTTAACAACTAATTTAAATTTAACATGTGCAAGAACAAAATAATAAAAATGTACCATTGAAGAAATATCATGACCTTATAATTTTCATTATTTTAAGAGACAAGGCAATTAAAACAATGGGCAAATTGCAAGCAATTATCACAAGTACTTATAAGCATCTGACAAAGACAAAACAAAATTTGAAGCATAAAAATTTGTTACCTAAATGAGTCCCAGGCCAGAGTTTATGAAGCAAAAGCAAACTCTTACCTCCATCCAGTGATCTTGGTGGGAGACCTCCAAATGATATAGGGGAATGAAACTCCCAACCTACTATGTGTCTAGAATGAGTTTGTGTTCTCTAAAATCAAAGAATGAATTTTAGGAACAATGGAGGTTAAGAACAGAAATATTTATTGAGAGAAAGGAAGCTTCTGTTTGAGAGAGAGACAGAAGGGGTCCCAAGCGGGTTGCCCAGGAATTATATTTAGTCTGCTGTAAATTTGAAATTTCCATTCCTTTTCTGTTTATGATGACATTTTTGAAAAATATGCTCCATTCATCTATTTGTAGACATATGTGCCATTTCAAGATTTAGCTATTAGGAACTGTGCTACTTGGACACAGGTATGCATGATACCTATGTCTTAACTTTTTTGAAATAGTGAAATAGCAGATACAGAAGCTTAAATATTACATCATTTATCATATATGAGAAACCCAAAATATACATAAAGAAAAAAAAAGATCATGGGAAGCAGAGAGAGAGAGAGAGAGAGAGAGAGAGAGAGAGATCTTTTGCCTGGGGGAAGGGAACCAAGAGATGGAGGGAGGGCAGAGGGGATGAAAAAGGAATTAAGATTTGCTATGCACATGTACCACCTACCCATGTGGAATGTAATCATTATGTACTATAAACATTTGCTAATAAAAAAAATAAAACAAAACAAAAAATATATTCCTGCCCTTAATACAGCTTTCTCATTTTAGATTTAAAAGACATATTTTATTTTTTAGTTAGTTTTTGTAGTACAAGGGATTGAACCTACTCTTTACACTGAGTTATATACCACCCCATGCCTTATTTTTAAACTTTGGGATAAGGGCTCACTAAATACTCAGGTGGGACTTGAACTGTGAATGTTTCTGCCTCAGCCTCCCAAGGTGCTAGAATTTTAGCAAGCACCACCATGCTTACCTTAAAAACACACAGTTTAAATATAAAGCTATACATAGATTAAAGGTGAAAGAATGGAAAGATATATATCATTAACTCTAATAATATTACATAAACACATTGGATTAATTAGTGTATAAATTATCAAATGAAAGTATTTGTGTCATAGTATGTAATCCTACTCCAGCAAGATTATAAAATATGTTCTAGATAGGTTTGTGTGATCCCTATCTTTTGCTAGCTTAGACTAATATTCTAAAATCAGCAGAACATGGAAATCTATTCGGATTCTATTTAAAATACTGTCATGAATTAATTATGGTTATGAGTGAGGGTATTCAGGGATAAGAAAGATGTATCTACAATTAAAGGTTTATTTTGTTGATTGAAAGATAAGCTTGGATGGGTAGAGTTTGGTACAGGTTATGGAAAGCCTTAAGTGGCATCTGTTTGGTTTGTGATTTATGAGACTAATACCAATAGTTTCTGAAGCTGGTTACATGTTGGATGTACCTAAGGTTTGAGTCTAAGAGGACAGATACTTTAATAATGGCTTAGTATTAAATTATTGGGACCAACTATCTGCTGAGGACTGGGGAATAAAGATAAGCTAAACAGTCGGAGAGCTCACTCTGTTGGAGTGAGGGAGAGTCTGCAGTAGTTTGTTTGTTTTTCTGTTAAATTCAGTATTCGTGATCTTTGTTAAATAATAGAGCCCTGGCTGGGAAATATTTATGATCATCTACATAGGGAGTTGTGGAAAGATTTTTGGTTTAATTTTCTGTGTAGAGTTATATGCATTGGGCCAATTTAATTTCATGTACTTGTTGGAGGAATGTTGTTTAGGTTAAAAATTATTTCTGGAGAATGAAACAGTTGAGAACAATAGACACCTGCAGTCAAGGATATAATGAGTGAATTAAAGAGATGAAATGATTGAAATGATGAGATAAGATGACAAATGGAATTATAACTATTTAGAGTTCAAATTTCATTTTTGTTTTGAATTGAAAGTGTTTCTTGTTAAAAAATAGAAATGTGCTTTTGTGTAGTAAATCATGGTGCAGAAAACAATTCTTGATCTTTTAACAACTTTAGCTGTTTTTCTCCACTGGAACCTGAGCGATCCCTGGCAGGCAGAACCCGTCCTTTAGTCAGAAGGCTCATTTGTCTCAGCATGTTTGTGTCTGGAGAGAGACAGTGAGGAGACAAGGCTATAGCTATCTTAGTAACAAGGTGTCATAGTTTTCTCCTCGTGTCAGCCCTGTGACCACACACCATTGCACTTCTTTTTCGGTTTTGCACTCTTTTAAAACTGTAATAATAGAAATACATGTTTTTGCCCATCTGAGTAGAGCAGGACCTTCTAAAATATCACCTGCTTGGTGACATGCCTGTCAAAGTGTTGACTTAGGTTTTCAAGTGTATTAGACTGACATACACTAGAAACAAAATGCTCATTTCTTTTGGGATTCTGTATAACATAGAAAACAAGAAGATCTCTTTGAAGCAATCCATCTTCCAAGCATTACAATTCTGATGAAAATCTAATTTTTTCATAAATCATTTCAAAATAAAACTCTCCACTTAGCCATTGTTGGGTGAAACGTGTAATCCATTAGTGAGCTACAGGCAGTGTATACAGATTGAGATAATTGGTTCTAGTTGCACTGTTTACCACTAAGAATGACTTACAAAGCAAGTCTCTTCATTTTCTTAGTGCCTTGATTTCTTTTTCTAGAGAGTAGCAGAAATCAGAATGTAAAATCATTTTTCTTTTGTTAACTGCCACTTGAATGTTAAGTAGTGACAAAATTAACCTCATGAGGCAAGAACTTGAAGTTTGCTTTCAGAGAGGAAAATCTACAAAATTATTGGTACTGATCCATGACTTGGAGGAGATTTTTCAAGGAAATATGCACTTTCTATTTTGAATCTAGGCCTGGAACTGAGTTATTTTTAGGCTTTGTTGCATCCGACATTTGGGTGTACAGGGAGGATTCCCTACCTTAACGTAAATTTAGATTTCTCCAGTGTTCTAGGGCAGATAACCTGTGAAAGTTTTCCTGAAGATAGGTTTTTTTTTTTTTTTTTTTTTTTCGTTTCTCAGCTTTTAAAACTTATAGATGCTCTCTATTTTGAGTGGCATAGCAAAGCTATGCTGTCAGGCAGGTCATTGAATCTATAGAAATGTTTTTATTCCTAGAATTTTTTTCTGTCTTGTCAATGGATGGTGTGCTGCACAGTGAATGGAAATTAATTCACATTTAAAAGTTAAGTTTAAACTTTTTCCTGTAGATTGGAATCCATTTCTGTAGTGCTAGGACTTCCCTTTGTTGTCTCATGTTTACTTTTAATTCTTCATTCCGGAACTGATGGACAGCCAAGAAGATTGTTCTGGCTCCCAGTGCAAGTGTGAGAAATTCCCAAGTCAAAGTACTAGCATGTTTGATGCTCAGTGAAGCCTGCCTTTAATGTGGACAACTTAATACAATGAGCCAAACTTCAGAAAGTAGCAGGTTGGACAGGGATACTCCAAAATAGATAGATCTTTTATCAAGTATACTTTCCTTACAGTATTGCTAGATACCCAGCATGGTTGTCCTTGAGTCTATAGCTTATTCTACCAATGCATGGAAGTGGCACCCTACCTACCTACTGTATCTTCCTACTGTATCTTCCTACCTCCCACCTCTAGAATTTTGTCTGGAATTCTAGAGGATGAAGCATTCAAAACTGTATGCCCATGAGACCCATGCTGCTGCTGTTATTTTAAGTGAATTTAACAAGATTTGGTGTACTTGGGTTTAAGCAAGAGGACTGATAGGAGCAAAGAGGTCTTAGTGAATGCTGGTGATTAGTAGTCATAGATGAAATAGAGTAATATATAAAGAGTAACATTATGTTATCTGTGTGAAATTAAAACATCGAGCATCACCTCCATTGACATTGTTCATGTCTACCAAAGAAGTTTTCAGGGTACCAATAATTACATTTTTTTGAATTGACGATCTTTGTGTGTGTTTAATCTTTTTTATTTTAATTAGTACAAGTAGAGTAATAAAGAATTTAAAAACCCACTTTTCTATGAAAAAAGACAATTTTATAACAAAATAATTAGAGAGCGACAGTGGTTAAAGTACTGTGTATCATCATCTTAAAAGGATGTCCAAAATGTTACTCAGGTTACCAGTCATAAACAACAGAAGATTCTTTTTTACAAAGAAGCAACAAACAATAAAAGGACAAAACTTTCTTTTCAGTGAACAAAAGAAGCTACTAAAATAAAGGAAACAATTTAGCATTTATCTTAAAATATTTTTGAAATAACAGAATAGATAATTTAGGAGGGTTATTCAAACGTCTCCCTCCTTGCCTTATTCCCTTCCTTCCTTCTTCCATCTCCTTACTCTCTTCCCTTTTCTCCATCTCCTTCTCTCTTCTCCCTTTCCTCTTACTCTCTCTACTGTACCCCTCAAATTCTACCAAAACAGTTTGATATGTCTTGGTGTTGTCATTTCTACTGTCTTAAAATAGTTATTTTCTCTTGGGTGTAGTCACACTTACTTGGGGATCCTATGATGTTTGGAGAGCCCACTTTGTGGCATTTTGACTGAACCAGAATTAGCAAATGTTACAAGGTTTTATCATATTAAAATCAGAGCCATTAAGGACACTCTAGATGAGTTACAAGAATATGAATTTAATTTTTTTGGGGGGGGTGGGGTACCTGAGATCAACCCACGATCTTACGCTTACCAGGCATGCACTTAAACCACTGAGTTAAATCCCCAGCCCCAAAATGTGTTTAATTTTGAAAGATATGTCCATGTTACAATTTTGGAAGAGTGTCTGTGTTCCATAACATATAGCAAATGGTAATAGGATGAAAAAACTCCACAAAAATGGGAAAGGAATTTAATGTATGCATTCTTTAAAGGGTTAAAAAAGTTAAACAACTGTAAGAAGCTGTAGTATTATAAGTCTTCAAAGGTTTTGATCAACTCTTAGAGTAGCAGCCCAAAACATAAATTATTTCTATTTTTGATCTGAATAGTTGAGAATATTGACAGATACGTTCTTTTCCCCAAGAACTTTTTTTGGCTGGAAACAATGACATAATAATACTAATTAGTATTTTCTGTTATCAAGAAATGGGGTTCTCTGGGTTGCTTCTCTCCTTTATTCCCATTTATTACTTATTTGAGATTTCTGTGCTTGTATTGATGAGATTTTTTTTTTTTTGTTTGTTTCTGCTTCTGGTGATTGGGAAGAAAGGGAGCTTCTTCTACATGTTCCTGTAAATGGAATTTGATAAATAATTTTAATATCACATGATGTTAACACAAAAACACAAACCAGAAACAATACAGCGCAGTTTGTGGTCCCATGGGAAATGATTACTGTGCATGAAAAGAACGTAGCAAGAAGATAGGAGAGTGTGTGTAAGTAGCTGAACAGGGCAATGGACAGGGTGGTACTTGGTACATTTTAATAGGATTAGAGTTAGCTTTGTTTTTGGTTAGTTTGTTTATCATGTTTCAGAAAGCATTAAAAAAATTGGATTGATACCAAGATCATTGAAGAGGAGTTTGGGTAGTAACATTATAGGTTTTTCTGTTTTATTCCTCCATTACAGACAATTTCAAACAAGTTCAGACATAGAAAAGCATAATGCATCCTCAGGTACCATCATCCAGTTCAAACAGTGAACAGTTTATGGCTAATACTGTTTTCTACCTAGTTTCTTCTCCTTATTTCAAAACAATTCTAGAGATCATTTTGTTTTGTCTGTATTTTAAAATCTTTATCTATAAGTTTGAAAAGAAGTACTTTTTAAAAAACCCATATTTAAATATATCCTTACTATCAAATTCCTAGTCAGTGTTAACATTAAGCGTGATAATTGATGGACGGAAACCCATGCAAAACCAGACCAGACACTCTGCCTGGAGAGAGAAGCTTTATTGGGCTGTGTGTGTGTGTGTGTGTGTGTGTGTGTGTGTGTGTGTGTGTATAAACTGCCTTGTGGACCAAGACTGCCACCCTTTGGCTTAGGGAAAGGGTTTTGAAGGGTTGTTCAGGGTGGGAGGGGGCTGTGCGGGTGAGCCATGTGTGAGCAGCAGAGTGTGACATGGTGGTCATCAGGTACCTTCCTGGGCAGGATTGGCTTTTATGGTTGGAACAGTTTTGGAAAGTTTCTTTCTTGCAGTCCAATCATGAATAGGTTGACTGCCTGGGAAGTTTCTTTTCTTGAAACCCAAGCATGAACAGGCTATGGGGCAGGCTGACCCTTAAATAATTTTATGTTTTTACAGTTTGAGTCAGAATTCAAGTATGGTTTAAGTATTATAGTTTGATAGGTTTCTTAGGACTTTTCAAATCTGCAAGTTTCCCCTTCACCTTTTATTTTATTTGTACCTTTTAAAATTTATTTCTTGAATAAACAAGATCATTTAGCCTGCAGAATTTCCCAGTCTGACTTTTGTTGCTTGTGAAGAGCCATTTGCTGTTAACTTTTGTCCTTTAACTTGGATCTAGACTAGAAGCTTGATCAGATTTAAATTGATGCAGTTGGGGTGAGAAAGGTTACTTCACAGGCAGTGGTAATTATAGTAGCTATTATCCTCTTATTTTGATAGAGGACATATATGGTAAAATTATGTTTTCAGCATGATTTACCTGGCAACAGGGTACAAAAGTAAATTGTTAGAGAAGGAAATGGATGGACAGATACTAATTAGAAGGCAAGTTCAATCAGGGTGGGAGTGAAAGGAGGACAATGAAAAGATGGGACAGAGATTAGAGAGCCCTGGAGAAAGAATGAATTTTCAAGATCTTTTATCACTGAGTCTAACAAATGAAGAGCCATAGCCATTATGAAAGTTTGAACCTGGGCTAGGGGGAATTAAGTTCAGGCAAGAAGTGCTTTGTGTGCATAAAGTGGAAAAAATGACAGAATATATTTGTAGAATTGTGATAGGCAGCTGGATTGAGCATGGGAGGCTAGAGGAGAAGGCATGTGATAGAAATCTAAGGGTCTATTTCTCCAGGAATTGATAGCTAAAGTTACACAAAGGGATAGGTCAGAAACATACCAGTGAAGTGAGGTGTACTTTCCTTAAGCAGTTTATCAGCTCACCTCTCTAAAGTTGTCACGAGACCCAGATGGTGTTCAGGTCAGGGAGGTGGCTTTCAGAGGCCAGCAACTCCTTTGGAATGGAGACTGAAAGCTTAGGGAGGAAATAAATGGTAGATTTGTGAGTAAACCTGGAAGGAACAGACAAGACAGAAACTGTATCAGTCCAGTTCTCAGGGACAGATCTTGGAGTTGAGAAATTGAATATTGCAGTTTTACTGTATTTCCCTTGTAATTCCTGTGATTGCAGCCTGACCTATAATAGGACTGAGAACTGGTTAGTGAGGATGGCACCAAAAGTTCCCCACTATTTTGTCTTGTTCTTTCTTTCTTACTTCCATTTGCATAGAGACATCTGGCTAAAATGAGATTACAAACATTGTGTATAATCATCAAAAAGCCCTTTCTAACTGAACGAATTTTAAGAAAATATGTCATTCAGAAATATCTCTTAAGCTGTTTAATAGCATCAAGTCACTTACCTGTTTTATATATACTTTTGCCTAGTTGTAGACAGATGGCAAAATTTTTGCTGACAGATCTTAGCTATAGTTCATTGGGATGTTGAAGAAAGGTTATGGGTCCTTTCTTACAGTTGAATTGTGTTCAAAATAATTTTCATTTTAAAAATCTTCATTAAAATTCCATAGCAAAGCTTACAGCACTGAAAAGAGTTTTTAAAAAGTTGTTTTGGATTCCCAGGGTGTTTTTTGTTGTTGTCAAGGACTTGTTCACCTAACTGAGAGTCACAAATCCTTTTGGCTTTGGTATCTGAAAGTTTTGAAAGATTTTGAAAATATTATGTGAACAACAGCAAAATCCACTGCTTTGGATATGACTTCATAGGAAGAGAAGAGCTGCCACCAAGTGAGCCACATAGCACATGGCAAAAACTCAGCATGAAGTAGCCAGCCTCACGTGGGTAATAAATGACAGCACATTAGATATGTGCTAGCAGCGTGATATGGCAATGAAAAAGGCCAGTGCTATTTTTGACTGTGCTGCACAAAATAGCATCTCATCACTGAGCTGGGCTGATCATCCCTCTATCCAGTTCTTAAGAGAGAGCAAGCATATGGGAGGCTGCCTTGAGCGTTGGGCACATGTGCACTGGGAAGATAGATAGGTGGGAGTCCCAAACAGAGCATCTGCAGTGACTAAGGGCTTCAGATGATACAAGTTTTGTTGCTTTATAGAGGAAGCGACATGTTTAGAAATTAGCATAAAAGTAAAGAGATGTTAATCTTTTTAGAGATAGGAAGATATTGAAGAAATACCTTCATTGTAAACTTGGGCACTAAGGAGTATTGGTTTAGTACAATGTACTTTACAGGGGTTTCTCAGGCTCATTTATACACTGAAGTCATCAAACAGGGGCTCCAAAACAAAATTAAACACTTGTTTATGATCAACTGTGTTTCTTATGAAGGGATCAACAGTTGCAGTGCTTTTTGTAGTGGACAAAAGAGTATAAAATAATAACATCATGTAAGTCAGGTGCTTTTGATGGCAGTTTCAAATGTAAATTTTAACATTGGGGGTGAGACTTTGTAGTAATTTTCAGAAATTCAAGTATGAAATAATGAAATATTTCATTTAGTATTTAGTATTATTAGTATTATTAGTATTATTAGTATTATTAGTATTAGTATTATTAGTATATTAGTATATTATTAGTATAAATATTTCATTTAGTATTTAGTATTAGTATATTTCATTTAGTATTATGAGGTAGCATGTAAATAAAGGGAAGAAATGCAGAATGTAAAGTGGAATGTAAGAGTATAGTTCTGCAGTGAGTACTACGGGACCACAGGTTATTCTGCTAGGAAAATTGGGTTGAATTTTGTTGGACATTGGATCACTACACTATTGAATATGTATCAGTAAGAAAATAGACTGATTATCCCTTTAGGCATTTTGAAATCTTTTCTCTGATTCTATACTCTCGTTCACCTACTGTGATCAGAAAGAAATTTCATATCTTTTTCTCTACCCTCACCCCTATTTTGATGCTTTGCTGATTGACATAGGCTAGAAGTGGAGCTTCATTGCCCTGCAATTGACCCAGATTTTGTAGAATAACTCCCCTCTGTTTGGGAACCAGTGGTAGGTTCTATTACTAAAGGTGAATAAATGTGAGAGTAGACCAGTGTATATGGAGTCAGCATTGTCTTCAAAGACACCTCATAAACCAGTACTAGCATTGCCCATTACCTTCCCGGTATACTCTGAGATCAGAAGAGTTGCAGAGATGAATAATAATCTTATTTTCCTCCTTTTCACCAGTACTTAATATTTAGAAAAATGATGTTCATCAGACTAAGTGATCACAGACACTTATTTTTATCTTGTAGAAATTATAATTTCAGGTTTTCGGATAGAAAAGGTCTACTGAAGATGAGCTTGACTCTTTAAGATGTGTTGGTGATACATATACCAGTCTTTATCTATAATACTAGCATTGTATAATCAAAAGAACTGATCTGAAAATGCAAACTGAAGATTAGGTCCATTACAAATATGTGTTCCTTTGTGATAAACTATTGGGTGCTAATGTTGTCTTAGCTCGATATTCAGATGTCTCCACAATGTCTCTACTTTTCTGGGCTTATTTTTACTCTTTTCATAGAAAGGCTGTGATCCAATTAAATGAGTTTTTTCCGCTGTCCTCCAAGTATGACTGTCCTTTCTTATACTGTACATGTTTCCCATTTTCTATCTCTTTACCTCTGAATAATTTTTCTGATGTTCTCCAGTTGTCGTCGTTTTCTTCTTCTTCTGCTTCTGCTTCTGCTTCTGCTTCTGCTTCTTCTTCATCCATGAGGCATCCATTGACCACTTCCTTTCAGAAACTCGTACTTTTTTGCTTTTACTATTGTACTTATTTGACATGTCTAATATATTTTTCTTTGTGTATTAAATCTATATCTTTCTATTATAATCAAATTAAAAGGCCGCTTGAGTGCCATTTCTTACCCATCTTTTAAATTTCTCATTTCTTTTGTCTTTTCATTTTTCATTATTTGAATAGTCTTTAAGCCTATTGAGAAACGAGAGTATAGGTTTTTTTTTTTTTTTTTTTTTTTTAAATTGTGTCCTCTCCCTCCTGCACAGAGTTTGGCACAAGTTCTTTTGTGCAGTTCATAGCTAATAAATACTTGAAGGAATGAGCAGTAGATACTCAACATGTATTTATTCATTGATTAAGATTTGCTACATACCTAATATTTATGTCCCTCTTAAATTCTTATGTTGATTTCTAACTTGGAAGTGGAGCCTTTGTGAGGAGAGAAAGTTATAACGGCAGAGCCCTCATGAGTGGAATTAGTGCCTTTATAAAAGAGGTTCCAGCGAGCTGCCTTGTCATTCCTACCTTGTGAGGTTACAGCAAGAGCGTGGTCAGCTTTGAAGTGGGAAGTGGTCCCTCACCAGATATCAGATTTACTGGTGATTTTATCTTGGACTTTCCAGCCTCCAGAATGGGGGTGATATAAATTTCTATTTTTTGTGAACTATCTAGCCTATGGTATTTCATTATAGTAGCACAAACTTCAATAAAATTGAATTTTAAATGTTGTTTTAATGTAATACATTTCTTAGATTTAAAAATTGTATAACAGAAGAATCATAAAACTGTGAAGTTTGCTACATTCCTAGGATCAATATATTTCACTTTTTTTAGACTGCCTGTTGTTAAATCCTCTCTATATAAAGTATTTCTGTTGGCCAAGCAGATTAGCTAAGGTTTTTAGATAAGGGGGATGAAATGATGTTGTCGAGATAAACTGTTAATAATTGGAACTGTTGTACTACTGCTACAGTGTACCTGATGCTCACTCATTGACAGCCATCATTTTCATCATGGGTATGATAGTAATACATTTGGAAGAATGTGATTGATTTAAGTTATGATTAAACTAACAAAGATTAGTCTTCATTCTTTGGAAAAAAATACATTTAAATTTTTGATTTTCTTTCTTCTTCCTTTTCTTTTTTGGTGCTGGGGATTGAAATCATGTACTTGCTAGGCATGCTCTTACACCACTCAGCTAAATCCCTAGCCCTTAATTTTGATTTTCTTGCCCTTATCAAAATTGGTTCTTTCCATATCTTGCCATAAGTGAAATACATTTGCTATATATTAATTTCACATTTTTTCAGTGATGTCTTTGGTGTATAATTACATTCTTAAGTGTTAAGTTTTTCTTTACAATCACCAAGGTTTCTGTTATGTTGGTCTTTAAAAAAAATGCTAGTTAATCAGAGCCTGCATCTCACTGGAGGAGCAGGTCCACTGGGTGGTGTGGAGGTGTTTCTTTTGAGTATAGTGTGTGAAGTGTTCCTGTAGTCCTCTGGGAAGTAATGTGCTATATAAATGTAAGCTTTTATTAGAACACCTAGCCTAGTACCCAGAACCATGCTGACATCATTGATGATTCATTTGAATAGTCAAAGAATTAAACAAAAAAGTCATTAATTTTCAGCTCCATTAGAGATGCAGGAATCAAAAAAAGATGTTTGCCAAATGGGAAGGGACTAAATTGGTAGGAGAAAGAAATTTTAATTTCAAGCTTCAATTGAATGTGACAAATAATCTAGCATAAAAGAAAGACTCTACCAAAAGTGTCTGGCAGTATCCTATTTAAAGACCAACAAGATTAAAAGGTGGAAAAAAAAAACACCTCAAGAGTATGAAATTAAAATTGTTACTTTTGAATCAGCTTATGGTAGTAAATTACTTTTGATAGGCTTAATTTAAGGATGGTCAGCTAGTCTTTGGTGATAAGAATAATTTTGCTCTGGTCACCAAGTCCCTATGTTACTGTTACTGATTACACAGAAATATTTTTGCCTTTCCTTTTCTTACTTCATTGCATTTGAAGATGATGAAAAATCTACTAACTTCTGAAACCTAACAGGGACACACGTTTAAAGAACTTACATTATGATAATTTTGTGTTTTTAATGTTAAGGTCTTAAAAAATTTTCCTCACTCAGATGGGAACACCATCAAAGTGTATGTGAAAGGTGTTATTCATCTTCTGGCATCATTAATCAGAGGTTAGAGATATGGAGATATATATATGTGTTTGTATTTATGTATGTCTTATAGGTCTCTCTATATTGTATATATATGTGTGTATATATACATATATATACACACACATATGTGTATATATATGTGTATATATGTGTAAATATATGTGTATATATATGTATATATATATATATATATCTTTCCTTTGAAATAAAAACTTGTAGACAGCCAAAGCTTGATAAAATCCTCCTATTTTCTATTATACATTTGATTTTAATCTGTATCTTCCTTTATCCGTGGCCAACTGGGATCATGTAGGGAATTGAACAGTTCACAATATCAAAAGAGCAAGTGACTAGGACTCCAGAGCTGTGATTTTGAATACACTGAGATGATTAACATTTAGACCGTATGTAACTCTGGAAGCAGTGAGATTTACTACTTAAGGAAGCACACAAACAAACAACAGATATCTATCTCTGTCTCTATCTCTATCTCTATCTCTATCTCTATCTCTATCTGTATATCAGTAACAGTATTCAGAAAGGAAAAGGCCACATGTTCATTCTCTCTACATTTCTGTGAGTATCTGACAGTGACATGACCATGCAATTTTTTTTTATGTTAGTCTTTTCTAACTCTTTATAAGAGAAGTTTGTCTTACCTGAAAATTTCTCAGATTAAAAAGTGATATCAGGAATGATCGTAGATTCACTAGTGGTTCCAGATGTAAAGTTTCTGTCCATCTATATTCATATCACTTGGGAACTAGTTAGAAATGTAGGTTCTAGTGATCTGTCTCCATTATTAATGAAAATGTTAAAAATTATAGCTAAGATTTAATGAGATTTTAGCATATGCCACTGTTTAGTACCTTACATTGTATTATTTGATCTATACATTAATAATGCTATTATTATTACTTTATAGCAACAAAAATGGAACTTAAATATGTTAAATAACTTGCCCTAGGTATTAAATGGTCAGGCTGAGATTCACACTCAGCTTTCTCTGATTTCGGTTAGACACTTAACCACTATGGAATATTGTCTCCATGGTTTTCCCTATTTGTATAAACCTTTATTGACTTTGTTTGCTTTGTTTATTATTGTATCTTACTCATGTATTTCCTGAATGTGCTTGTTGTAATTTGGGGAAAGAACAAAGAAACTGTTAGGTATCTTATTCACTTTTTTTAATCACTGCTAGCATAACATAACCAACACACACATTTTAAAGGCATGCAGGTTTATTTTGGTTCATTAATACAATTCATGATCGGCAGGCTCAAGGTCAGAAATGGCATGGTGGTAGGTCCTGGAAGGAGGAAAGCTGCTCATGTCATGGTGACCAGAAACAGAAAGAGAAGGGAGGAGCCAGGGAGGGAGATAATATCCCTACGGGTCATGTTCCTAGTGACCTATCTCTAACCAGGTGCCATGTTCTAATTAGCAGGTTAGCTGTGCCCTTATGATTCATTCACCTTCCAAAAGTCCTGCCTTTGAGTGCCTGAGGCTCTTGGGAGTGAAGTGATCTAAACCATAACAGACCTTTCGGATCAGGAGTCCTCCATCTAGAACTATGGAGTGAGTCAGAGTGAGTACCTGATGTTATAATGGACCATGATGAGCTATACCTCCAGGTTAAGCTTTCCCATGGTTCAAGATGTCTTGTCCTTTGAGTAATGATGTTAGTGTTTGTTCATACTTAAGATTGGATGACATTTTCAACAACGGTTTAAGGAGAAACAAGGAGGCACACTCAATCCTATTATGAAATAGGACTATATCAGTGTTTCCTTAGTTTATTTACTTCCTTTTATTTTTCAAACAATTCTTTTCAGTCCAGCATCTTTTCTCCTTGGCAGTAGTGGGGATTGAATGCAGTTCCATGCTACATAAGGGCTATCATACTGAGCTGTGACTCACTCCTTAGTCACTCAATCCAGGAACCTAGTGACTTTGTACAGGTGCACATAACCCTTTTTCTTTATTTTGTTCTCACCTTTAGTATTGCCTTATTCATTTAAGATTAAACTTTAAATGTGGAATACAATGCATAGTAGGGCCTTGTGTTCACTTTAATAACATTCCCTTTCCAGATTGCCCTTAGTAATCATTCTTTTTTTTTTTCAGCTTCTTTTTTTTTT